>CM014276.1:7696607-7731595 GCA_004135705.1 Alloteropsis semialata | reverse complement strand
ATGTCCCCACTAACTTTGTCTTAAGAAGAGCATCTACCTCTTTGGTAGTCGGGGACCATCTGGATCCGTACGTTGCACAGAGATGTGGGCACAAATAATACAGCACCCAGGATTCGAGCCATATGTGAGTGGCATATATATCTAGTATATCTTTCATTTTTATATTTTGTTTTTGCTTATCTTATTTTTAGTTTCATGTAATATTTTTAGTTTTCTATTTTATTTTTTAAATTTCATGCAATAATTTTAGTTTCATTTTTCTTTATTTTCCTTATCGTCTTAGTTTATATGTTCTTAGCATTTGTGACCGAAATGCTTGGAAGAATATCAAGTAGTATGGCTAAAGAATTTTATTCGTGGATTGGGAGTGGTAGAGAGCATATGTGAACAACTCACTTTGTAGTGCGATTATCAACCAATGGTAATCTACTCAAGTAATAACAAGTGGTGCTGCCAAACACAATGATATTATCATGTTCTGCAAGAGAGAGTTCAGAACCAAATGATTGATGTTAAAGTAATTTGTGGCTAATTTCCCGATGATTTACACCCAAAAGCTCCTTTCTGGATTCATCAACATCTAGTCTCCTTTGCTTCCACATAGTTTCTTTTTACCGAAATGGCGTGCAACCACACTAAATAACGTAGCGCTATTTATGTGAGAAGACTGGACAAACAGAGACAGAGTACACAAAGAATGAAAATGAAGACGGCAGGAACTGCATTACATGCTATATATACACTCCTGATAGGACGTACAAGTAGCCTTATCCATCAGGAAGAATGGGGCAGCCTCAGAACAGGTTTGATCTCATTAGGATGGCAGGCAAGCACGTCCTGCATCTGCTCTTTAAATTCTTCACTATAGGATCCGCTAAGCCAGACTTCCTTGAGCTCCTGTAGATTTTCTAGCCCGGAAAACTGTAAGTATGAAATGCTATAGCACTGGAGCTTGAGCGCCTCAAGCCTAGTGAATCCTGAGGTGGGAAACTTTACAGACTGTAACCCCGAGCAGCATCCAATCTCGAGGAGATGGAGTTTACTGAAGTGTCTGCCAAGCTGGAGCTCATCATCGGGAAATACCTTGAAAGATAGGGTTAGGATGGCTAGCTTGGGTAGGTCTCCGAGTACACCCATCTCCTCTTGTGGCAACATGGTGGTCATCTGTAGATTCAATTTCCTGAGATTCCCAAGGTGCCTGATCCATCCTGGCAACTTGTTTACCTGCCCATACAGCTTAAGGCTCTGCAGATTCTCCGGAGGTGTAGAGATGCAATCCAAACAGCCTTGATTTTCCTCATCTAGCTGCACTGACAAGGATTGCAGATGGCCGTGACCAGAGATGGCAGAAAAGAACTCCTGGCTATTTCTCTGGTTGATGCCAGACACTCCGAGCTTGTGCAGTTGGGTAAGGTTCTTGAGCGCTGCCAGAACAGCCCGTCCCCATGCAACACTGATGTCGATGACACCTAGAGTGTGTAAGACTATCAAGTTCCCAATCCCTCCAGGCAGTGTGTGTAAGACTATCAATTTCCCAATCCCTCCAGGCACCTCAACACCAGCATTACAAGAGCCAGCAAAACGGCGGCGCGTGCACGAGTCAATCCTGCTCATCAACGATGTAGATAATGAGGGAGTCTCTGCAACTTCTTGAAGGCTTTCAGCTGTGCCAGTGTCACGATCCAACGGTATGGTAGTACCAGCACGAAGGTACTGCAGCTTGTGTAGCTTGATGATGGTCTTTGGTAACCTCACTATGGATGTGTCTCTGATATCCAGACTCTGGAGATGGCTTAGAGCACCCAACGAATTCGGTAGATGAGAGATATTGCATCTTCATGATACACCTTGTTATACTATGCTTTGTCAAGATGTTAGTGTTTACCGTGATACTATATCTTCTACTTTATATCCGCCTGTCACTATCCTTTTGCAGGAGATTGTTGATGGGAAAGAGTCAAGGACAACTCCAATTCAAGAAGGGGGATGATGAGGACATCGCCATGCTGAACATACACGTGTCATGGTTTTCCCCAAGTTGCAATTTGTCCCCAACTCAGCAGCCACGTTCGGCTCGGATTCAGCCGACACCCCTACACGGTTTCGGCGATATCTCCTTCATACGACATTGAAATGAGGCAATCTTTGATGCATTGGAAAGGGAATAACGATGTCATCATTTTGGTTCTGGTACCAGCTCTAGAACATTCGTGGATCATTCTATGTGACCACGACAAGGTGCTGCGTCATCTTTTTTGCCATGTTGGGCCTTTGTTTCGTGTCGGGCCTTAAGCCCAAGTTGTAGGCGCCCCCTGGTCGCCCCAACCCTAGTTTGCCCTTTAGGGTATAAAACTCAGTAGCTGCCACCACTTTAGGTTTGAGTTTCGTTTAGTCAAGTTTTCGAAGTCGAAACTGTGATAGATTAATTATAACTGTGGCGACAAGTCCATTTACAGTGATCTAGGGCCCTTGTTCTTGTTCTACAACCCTGTGGCGATTAGTCCTTTGTTGATCCAAGCTTGAACACCTCTCATATTCGCTTTATACAGATCTGTAATTTCAGATTGTATGTTTATCATTCTCTTGCTTGTTTTCTTCGATTCGCTTGCAGAGAAAGCCTTCTCGGCGAGGTCAATCAAGTTGTGCTTCGTTGATAACCAACGGAGTAGTGGTGTAACGGTTGCAGGATTTGAATCGTGCCTAATTTGATGTCGGATTGCAAACATCGAGTTCTCCACCAATCAAACTTACCCTCTACCTCTCGGAAGATTAGCCAGTGCCTTTTCACTTTCCTTAAATGATACTAGTTCCATAAACAAAAGAAGTCAAATGTCGTCTTGCTTCATAGTCTTCCTTAAATGGTACTACCCATATTTGGAGCAGTCCACGTGACATTTGTGGGCCTATGGATGCTGGTCTGACAAGCCCACGAGCTCTTCATAGTCGAGTTCTTCAAAACATTCGAGTACTTTTCATGCTATTCAAGTACTTTTGATCTTCATCTGAATACTTCAATCAGAATATTATACCTGGAGAGTACTTCTTTTGGTTGAAACGAGGCTAAGAGGTGCTTAGCCCCTAATATCTTGAATCTTGCAATTTTCATCTTTGTCATGGGGTGTGATTTAAATCGCACTCCATATGGAGTGGCCCCGGAGCCTTAGATCGAACTGGAAGGTCAAGCTGAGGGTCACATAATCTTGTCTTGTTCATCTTCGAATTGTGTTTTTGAAATTTATGGGGTGCAATTTGATAATTGCACTCCATATGGAGTAGTCCCCCGAGCCTTAGGTTGAATCCAAGTATCAAGCTAGGGGTCAAATCTATCTTTTTGTTGTTTTCCAAAAAAATTGAAAAACATCTTGTTAATTCGAACACCCTGCCCTCCAACACCGCATAGCGCCGCCCTTCCGTTGGTGCTCACCCGCTTACGCATTGCACCCTTCTTACACTTTCGTCCTCGCTTCATGTAAAAGGGTTAACCTGAAGGTGCTATGGCTGAAGGACAAAGGCTTATAAGCTGGTTCCATCCTTGCTCAACTATCAATGTGGTACTAAACATGTGCACCTGCACTCATAGGCTACAACTGGGCCATATCCAAATTGGGCCGGGTGCCACATTAATGCACACATGTCATACAGCCCCCAAGCCTTGAACCATACCTTGGTAGGGTTGAAAAGGGTCAAGATTAACTCGTGGCTTGTTTTTTTGTAAAGTCCCCTATTGTATGGTAGTTCCAGGATTTATTTTGAATAATACGGGTAAAACCTCTTATTTTAGAAGAAATCCCAAAAATCATGGTCAAACTGGTATATTCTCCCGATAACCTGAAAACCCCCCTAACTCAGGGGTTGTGAATATGAAATGCCAGCGCTCGGTTATAAAATAACCGTTTGCAGTAAGCTTATCTTTTTAATCCGCACTCAAGTTTTTTTTCCACAGAGCAAAAAATGGTAAGTGGCCAAAACAACCTTAATTACATACCTTGCATGACATGATTTATGCCAGCAAAAAGGATACGGAGCATACGTGAATATTATGTTGCACTATGTAAGAAACTGATAAAAAAAGACACCATCATAGGAGACACGGTTTTAACAAGCGTCTCCAATATATCAAAGAAGACGCTTGTTAATGACCAGTGTCTCCTTTGAGTCTGCCAAAAACTGGCATGATTTGCCCGCGTCTCCTTTGTACTCTCAAAGGATACATGTGTTTTAAGCCCACGTCTCAATTGAGGTCGGACACATTGGACACGCTGGTTTACTAAGACGCGTCTCCTTTGTGGGCTCAAAAGGAGACGTGTCTTAAGCAACAAGCGTCTCTAATGAGTAAGAGCTTATTAGAGAAGCATTTTCTAAACCCGCGTCTCCTATGGCCTGGTTGTAGGAGACGCTTGTTCAAATCAGGCGCGTCTCCCTTAGTGGTTCCGACAACATATCACACTGTCCTAGACACTCTGCATGCCCTAGACACTATCTCCATCTTCGCTCGGCTGGCCTACCTACCTACCGTGCCGCCGCCAGCCTCTCCTTCTCACTCGGCCGGCCTGCTAACAGCTGGGCGCTCTCTGCCTCCGGGCACGCACGCGCGCTCTACCTCTAGTTGCGCAGGCTGATGCGTGCCCTGCACGCGCGTGTGCATACGTCGTGGTGGCTCTCTCGCTGCCGGTGCACGTGTACCCTGGCCAGCCGGCCGACTCCTCGTCGCGGCTACATCTCGCGTCGCCATTGCAGCGTGGAGTTGTTGCAAGGTTTGCATCTCTGAGAGACTTTTCCTAGCTAGCTAGATTGTGTGTGCATTGTGTACAATTATTGAATCTTTGGTGATCTTATGAATGTGCAGCAGCTAGCACCACAACTGCATCTAGTCGTCGCCATCCACTTCCCTCTACAGCTCCACTATCTGCAGCGTCACTCCCCCCTCATGGTATGTATAGTCAGTACCCTCCCCCCTCCAAAATGCTATTTGATTAGCCTCTTGTAAAATCCATGTTCCATGAGTATGTATATGTTAGTTTGTGTATAGCTTGTTTTCATGTAAAAATGTATGTTTCAGTGATATCATAAGTATTTTCTTGGATATTTAGCAATTTTCTTGCATGGCTGTGTAGATGGAGGACCGGAGCTAGATGTATCTTAAGGACCGGACTTGTGGAGAGTACTCAAATGGTCTGAAGTAATTCATGTTCGTGGCAGAGGCGAACAAGTCAAATAAGGGCAAGTCAACCATGTCCTGTCCATGTGTGGATTGTGAGAATGTCACAAAGTTCTCTAGTTCTTTGCATGTGCATGCTCATCTTATCATCTGGGGGTTCATGGATGACTACTATTGCTGGAGCCAACATGGCGAGAGTGGAGTTAATGATCGAGACCTGCAGGCTGGTTGTATGGGTCAATATAGCTCTGGAGACCACACATCTGAAAATCAGCAGAACACTGGTGAGGATGTTGATGAAGGACATCCTCACTTTTATAGCTCTCAGACTGGTGGTGAATCAAACTATGACAGTCAAACTGTAGGCCAAGATCTTTCTGAAGATGACCTAGTTGCTATCAGTGATAACTATGTCAATATAGCAGACAAATTGGAGGAGATGGTGCGTGATGCCCTAGGGTATGGTGGGTATGATAGTTCAGAACTGAAGAAATTAAAAAAGTTGGTGGCAGATATGAATACCCCACTCTATCCTGGCTGCAAGGGAAAATGGACAAAGCTATTCACATCACTTAAGCTCCTTAGCTAAAGGCCACACATCATATGACCGATCGTGGTTTCAAGGCATTGTTGGATCTGCTTAGAGACATGCTTCCGGAGAATAATGAGATACCCATGACCACCTACAAGGCTAAGCAGAATGTTTGTCCTTTGGGATTGGAGGTGGAGAAAATACATGCCTGTAAGAATGACTGTGTCATGTTCCGTGGCGATCATGCAGCGGCAACTGAATGTCCAGAGTGTGGAGCTCCTTGATACAAACGAAGGAATGATTGGGGAGATGAGAAGAGGGTCCATGGGGCTCCTCAGAAGGTGGCGTGGTATTTTCCATTAATATCACGCCTGATACGTCTGTTTGCAACAAGCAAGGATGCAGAACTAATGTGTTGGCACAAGGAGGGGCGCAAGAAGGATGATTTCATAAGGCACCCAGCAGATGGGACACAATGGCACATCTTTGATTTTAAGTATCAAGATTTTGCAGATGATCCAAGAAACATTCGGTTCGCAATAAGCACTGATGGGATGAACCCATTTGGCCACATGAGTAGCTCCCACAGCGTCTGGCCAGTGCTATTGTCGATCCACAATCTCCCACCCTGGCTTTGCAACAAGAGGAAGTACATGATGATGTCAATTCTCATCTCAGGTCCACATCAGCCTGGGATAAACATCGATGTCTACCTAAGACCACTGGTGGATGATCTAAAAATACTGTGGACATATGGTATTCAAGCCTATGACGGGTACAAGAAGGAAACATTCACACTACGTGAAACATGCTGTTCTGCACAGTTACTGACATACCTGGTGGACATTCTGTGTCTGGACAGTGTAAAGGGGAAAAATATTGCATGCACTGCTTAGATGACACCGAGACCATTTGGCTTAACAACTCAAAGAAGCGGGTATATGTCCGACATCGGTGTCTTCTTTCTATGTCTCATCCGTACTGATGCATGAAATGCCAATTTGATGGCACAAGGGAGAGGGGACATGCCCCAAGGCATTTTGATGGGGAACATGTCTACGATCAGGTGAAGGATCTCCCTGCCGCTCATGGGAAGAAAAGTGCCCTTGGAAAGCGAAAACGCACTCAAGAAGATGATGCAGAACCAGTTCCAGATCTGAGGTACTGGAAAAAGAAGTCAATTTTTTGGGAGCTACCATACTGGATAGACTTAGATGTCTGACACAGTATTGATGACATGCATGTGAAAAAGAATTTCCGTGGTAGTTTACTTGGTACACTCATGAGGGACAAACATAAAACCAAGGACCATGAAAATGCTCGAGCTGACCTAGAAGATTTAGGCATTAGACCTGAGCTTCATCGCGATGGCACAACTACAAAGCTACCCATTGAAAATACTATAAATCTAACCAAGAAAGAGAAGCAGGAACTATGTGAGTTCTTACATCATGTGAAAGTTCCTTTGGGGTATTCATCGAACATTACAAAACTTGTTCATCCAACAGAGCATAAATTTCTCCCAATGAAGGCTCATGGCTGTGATGTGTTGTTGACCACCATGCTTGTAGTTGGTATACGGAACACATTGCCAGAGAAAGTACGTATGGCTATCATGAGCATGTGCTTCTTCTTCAACGCGATCTCGCAAAAGGTGATTGATGAGACAACACTTCATGATCTCGAAAAAAACTTGTTTGAGACAATTTGTCTCTTTGAGGTGCATTTCCCCCCATCATTTTTTGATGTTTCAGTGCATTTGGTTACTCGCCTGATTAAGGAGATAAGGTACCTTGGACCTATGTCCATACACCATATGTATCTGTATGAGAGATTCATGAGCACTTTAAACAAGTATACAAAGAGTCAGTTTCATCCTGAGGGAAGCATGGTTGAGGGGTACTCTTCCGAGGAGGTCGTTGATTGGTGCCTTGATTTCATTGACCCTAAGAATCCAATTGGCATTGCTAGGTCTCACCACGAGGGAAGGTTAGTAGGGACAGGGTTTCTTGGAGAGAAAACGTTCAACGTTGATGCGAATTCGTTCCGACAAGCTCATTTCCTTGTGTTGCAACACACATCAAAAGTGTCCCCATACATTGAAGAGCATAAAGGGCACCTGCGTCAAGGTAACCCTGACCGGAGCGAGGCTTGGATAGCTAGGGCACATATGGATGGATTCAACGTCTGGTTCAGAAACTGAATACAAACTGGCCAATGCACAGATGATGATATTAGATGTTTGGCGAACGGTCCTCTGTTCACAGTTACTAGCTATCAAGGGTATGACATAAATGGGTACACATTCTACATGGTTTCCCAAGACAAGAAAAGTACAGACCAAAATAGCGGTGTTCGAATAGATGCCTTTGACAACAATTTGCAGAAGACTGCATACTATGGACAAATAGAGGAGATTTTGGAGCTGACGTATGTCGATTTTAAGTTGCCAATTTTTAGGTGTCGCTGGGTTCAGGGCACGAAGGGCGTCCTAGAAGACAAGTATAGATTTGCCACAGTTGACTTGGAAAAAGTTGGGTACAAGGAAGAGCCATTCATAGTAGCGGCTCAAGTTTCGCAAGTCTTCTATGTGCTGGACACGAGAAACAAGAAATGACACATCGTTCTACCTGGAAAAAGACGGGTTGTTGGTGTTGAAAATGTTGTGGATGAAGAGGAGTACAATCAATTCGATGAAGTCCCTCCTTTTGGTACCTGCAAACTTCCAAGGAGACTAGAAAGTGAGACCACTCCCTACCTACGAAGCAGCCATAAAGCAGATCATAAAGGTGTCACCGAGGCAAAAGGCTGCAAAACAAGGCGAAAACCTAAAGGCAAAAAATAATGAAGCATTCTTCCATCCTTAGTTGGGTTGCTATCACAAGACAGCAGATCTGAAAATATTGTATGAAAATTTTGTAAGATAATTTGTATGATGTTTGGCATGTCATGTAAGATAAAAATGGGAGGATCCATATGTGTGTGAAATTATTTTATTTGCAATGAGATGTCAACTGAATTTTATTTGGGATGTATGTTGTATTTGAGGTTGAGGCCAGCTATGAGAATGTTTCAAAGAACTGAAACTGAAACTGAACTGAGACTGAAACTGAATCTGAATCTGAACTAAAACTGAAACTGAATCTAAATCTGAACTTATGAATCTGAACTGGTTGTTGCTCAGCTCTGAACTTGTTTTGAACTGAATCTAAATTGTTCTGTATTTGTGGCAGCATCTCAACTGAACTGATAAGATATCTGAACTTGTTCTGTATTTGTGGCAGCTTATTTGAACTGAACTTGTTTTGAACTTGTTCAGTACTTGGGGCAGCATCAAAGGATAACCCGCGTCTCCAGTAAGTCATAGGAGACGCGGGTTACTTCACCCGTGTCTCCTTTGATGCTGCCCCAAGTACTGAAAATTGCTAAGTACAGATCTATATGTCTCAATCATTCCTCACTTCAGATATTCAGTACAATGCATTTCACATATTCAGAAACATCATTGACATATCATTGACACACAGAGATAGATCATTGACACAACACAGATAGATCATTGACACACATGTATAGATAGATCATTGACAGAACACAGATAGTGCAGTGCATTTCACTAATGATCCACAAAAGTACTAAATGGCCTTAAGGACATTACAAAATATGGTTTTCAGAGCCTATCATTTGACATATATTTCAATCTTACATAAGCCACATGTACTGACTTTGTTCAAACTAACTTCCTAAAGCTTAATTTCCTAACTAGCTTTATTCCTAGGTTTCTTGTCCATGAAGAACCCCTTCATGGCCGTGTGCTGGCTGATGACCTTGCCCTTGTGCTTCAACGCTTGCCCAAGCTCCTCTGCCATAGGGAAGATCTGACAACAAAGTTTAAAAATTGGTTATAGCAGATGATCCATATATAGATTGCCTAAAATCAAAAGAAATGTCCAAATTATAAATAAAATGGAAAAGATGAACATCTCCTCACTACCGAGGTCAGGTCCATCTTCATCCTCGCTGTCGGAGTCCCAGTTCAGACTGACAACCATCTTTGGGAAGTAGAACGGCAACGCCGGCAACTCCTTCTCCTTGCCCTTGCCCTTGTCTGCCGCCGCTGCCACCTCCTTCCCCTTCACTGATCACTAATCATCAACAGAGACAAAGCAAAAGAAAAGAAAAAAACCCAATCAACAGAGACATGCAAAAAAACTCCAAAAGAGCGGGAGAGGGATTCACCTTGGGCGCGCCTGAGGTGGATTGGACTGTTGGAGGAGGTGGAGGACTGCCGAATTCATCCAGCGGCTCGTCCTTCACCCTCACCTCACCCAGGGGCGGTAATCCGGGCGGAGGAGCAACGACCGGAGTGGGGATGGGGTTGTGGATGCTGCGACGCGTCTAGCATCGGTCGGAGGGGGCCCAACTACTGAGTGGATATACTTGAGTAGTGCAATGGTAAGGACGCCAATTCGGACGCAGGAGGTCGTGGGTTCGATTCGTAACCGCGACACAAAAGGAGACACGGTTTGCCTAACCCGCATCTCTGATACCTCATTTTGGGCTTAACAATTTTAAGGCCCAGATTGGCCCACGATTGGCCCAAGATCTACACAGAATAGATAGGGTTCCTCTCCTTCCCATCGCTGCTGCCTCCTCCCGGTGCCTCTAGCTACTCACTTCCTCCACATCATATTGTTGCCGCCGCCTTCCTCCCCATCACTGTCGCCGCTTCCTCCCCCTCGCCTTTCTCCCCCCACTGCCGCCGCTTCCTCCCCCTCGCCTTCATCCCCATCACTGCCGCCGCTTCCTCCCCCTCGCCTTCCTCCCCATCCTTGATTAGGGTTAGGTGTCGAGGAGGATCCGGCTACCCCCGGCGACCAGGATGAGGATCCGGCCACCTCAACGCTGAGTAGGTTGATCCCCAAGTCTATGACCCGAAGGCGGCGCCGACGAGGATCCGGCTCCCCAAATCTTCGATCGAGGTGAAGGGCACGACGAGCAAGCGACCCCGACGACGACTCTGCCCAGGTTCTTGATTAGGTTCTCTTCATGATGATGTTGTTAGGGTTTCATGATTAGGATCTTGATTAGGTTATCTTTCTAATGATGTTGTTCTTGAGTAGGCTCTGTTAGGGTTTCGGTGATTAGGATCTTGATTAGGTTATCTTTCTGATGATGTGTTCTTGAGTAGGCTCTGTTAGGGTTTCAGTGATTAGGATCTTGATTCACTGGTGGTAGTCTTTGTTCTTGATTCACTGGTGGTAGTCATTGTTCTTGATTCACTGGATAATATGGCTAGTTACCTTATCTTATGTGCTTGGGAACTAGCCTGATGATCACTTGAACTGTGTAAGCATTGCTAACTAAAATCCACCGGGGTGGCTTGTGGCATGGGCGGTTTTATTCCTATCGCTTGTACCCTGTAACTCCCGGCGTGGTGGCACTACATGGTTCACTCAATCATCAGGCTGGGTGCTCAATTTATAGTCATAGTTCCATTTATTGGCATATATGATACATTTTCTTCTATTTACTGCTATGTTTATTTATTTTTTGTTATCATAAATTCTGGTATAGTATAATTGATGTTTAATTCTTTTTGTGGTTATTGGTAGCTGTACAATTTTGCATGTGCCTTAAATTGTTGCCTGGTCAGAGGCTCAGAAGCAGTCATGTTTGTCTAGGATGTTTTAATTTAGGAAAATGCTTGAATATGTTCTAGTTAACTAGCCTGATGATCGCTTGAACTGTGTAAGCATTGCTAACTAAAATCCGCCAGAGTGGCTTGTGGCATGGGCGGTTTTATTCCATATTGCTTGTGCCCTATAACTCCCGATGTGGTGGCACTACATGGTTCACTCAATCATCAGGCTTGATGCTCAATTTATAGTCATAGTTCAATTTATTAGCATACATGATACATTTTTTTCTATTTACTGCTATGTTTATTTATTTTTCGTTATCATATATTCTGGTACAGTCTAATTGATGTTTAATTCTTTTTGTGGTTCTTGGTAGCTGTACAATTTTGCATGTGCCTTAAATTGTTGCCTGGTCAGAGGCTCAGAGGCAGGACTGTCTGTCTAGGATGTTTTAATTTAGGAATATGCTTGAATATATTCTAGTTAACTAGCCTGATGATCGCTTGAACCGTGTAAGCATTGCTAACTAAAATTCACCAGAGTGGCTTGTGGCATGGGCGGTTTTATTCCGTATCACTTGTGCCCTGTAACTCCCGGCATGGTGGCACTACATGGTTCACTCAATCATCAGGCTGGATGCTCAATTTATAGTCATAGTTCAATTTATTGGCATATATGATACATTTTCTTCTATTTATTGCTCTGTTTATTTATTTTTGGTTATCATATATTTTAGCACTAGATGGTTCCCTCAATAATCAAGCTAAGTTAAATCATAGTTTTTCTTAATTAGCAGTATTGTTTAAAGTCATTTAAACTTGTAGCTTTTGCTCTTGTTGCATGTACCTACTTTTATTCTGTGCAAGTTGAACAACTAACTAATCAGCAACCCAGCCAGCCAACCTCTGCCTCTTTAAAAATGGTGTCATCTAGTGATGACTATTTATCTGGCGACAACCCTGACTGCGAAAGGGACTCTGAAGCTTTCCTTGGAGGTACCCATTTATTGTCCAAACATCTGAAACTCTACAGTACAAATCATTATCGATTGAATCAATGAGCAAGTACTTCTTACGAGAAATAGCAATGAGAAAAGAAACTAGGCCATTATGTAACTGAAACAAAGAGTTCAATACAATACTAGGCTGCAGTAGCTTGCCAACTGAAACAGAAACAACTCTAATGACTTCACTACTCTCTTAAATTACCGACACGAGACTATGAAAAGACGTAACACCTATTGATTCGATTATTCTTCGATGATGACATCTCCAGCTGTTGCAAATTAACATGAGTCTGGTCTAGTTTTTACATATATGGCAGGAACACCAGCCATGGAACCCTCCTTTCATGCATTTGCGGTCCTGAACAGTAGCTCCAAGTAGTTTCGCCTCAGTCCAGCATTCGGTGTCGCACATCCATCCTTTACAGAATGGTATCGCAGGAGATGTATAGATGCAGTTGGTTACAAAAAAAAATGTGTATAAACCAACGTGTTATTAACTTATAGTCCCCATGTATTTTTTATCACATGAAAATATCCATGAAACTAACAGAAATGTACAACATTTTGAGTTTCCTCAGGGGAAAAGGTGAGGACACAAAATTAGAAGACAGAACAAAAGCTAATAATTAAAAAACAGAACTTATGCAATCTATGTTGAACCAAATAATTATTGAACTATTAATAAGTTAGGACAAAATGAAAGAGAGATGAGCAAAACGAACCGGCCAAGCTCGCAGAAGTATGGTCTGCGTGTAGCACGAGCACTAAAAGAAGGCAGTAGAGAGTAGCAGGCTTTGTACTCATCTTCTTTGACATTGGCAAGCAAGGTTAGAACAAATGGGTTACAAATGAGGTTGTATTTATAGCACTGATCAAGTGAGGGAGAAAAAAAGGGATCAGGGACCATTTCTTTCTCCAGGTTAGAGTGGGAGACCATTTCTTTCTCTAGCTTACAGATAAAAGATATATTATTCCTAGAGTTCTAGTTGATAGCTGCGATTATCTTTGTCTTGAATTTTCTCACTTTGCTTTTTTTAGCTCCTCCTTGCCATTAGGACTGCATGACTGCGAATGACTGAGTAAGGATCAAATAGACACTGCATGTGTCCACGCAAAATGCATGAATCTTTTCTATTCTGGTTCCCAGCGTGGATTCAGTGGGTGCTTATCATTTTATCAAGGCTATTTTTGCGATGCAAACAGATTCATCATGACCATGATCCATTTATTCAGGTCAGAGAGAAGAAATCTTGGTTAACAGGTTTATATTACAGTATATTCTGCCACATGCATGTTCTGCTTCACTACTAGAGAAAGGCCATCACAGCCGGTTTGGGGGATCAGCGGTGAAAGATCGTTAGTGATAATATGCCAACTTCCACCACTGGTTTGCCACCAAGTGGTGAAAACCAAACATCACTGCTGGTTTTTAAGACGACGGTCTAGCAATGATGTGTCGTATTATCACCATCTGGCTGTGTTACAAACCGGCTCTGATAAGTTTCACCTATGCTGGTGAACTAGCAATGAAATTTTCTTTTCATCACCGGTCTAAACCAGCTGTGATGAGGTTTTCTTATTTTTTGGATCAAATAATATATTAGATTCTCACAATTTTGACTGCAGAATAAATGGGTGAAATGCATTGCTCAAAAAAACTGAAGCCTCCTAGGGCAAGGTAAAAAAAATATAACCAAGATTTTTGACTCCCAGAACAGTTCCTCTTAGATACAGCCTATTCGCTTGGCTTATCAGCCACCAGCCAGCAGTACTTTTCTCTCACAACAAATCAGCACCAGCCACCAGCCAGCCAGCAGTACTTTTCTCTCACAACAAATCAGCACCAGCCACCAGCCACCAGCCAACCGAACAGGCTGAGTTATCCTTTGTTCAAATAAGACCTCGTTGAAAAAATCTTGATACCTAGGAAATTTCTGAAGTGATGGATTTAATCTTACAGTGTTTTTTTTTGAAGGGAAAACTGTGGGGGAGTTCTCTCCACAGCAACTTCATTTCAAAAAAGGGAGGATATTTACAAGCAGGGAATACTTACAAGGGAAAGAAGAAAACACTTAAGCACGACCGTCTAGCAAATTGAACTAGTAAACGAAGGTCCTATCTGACTCTAAGAAGCTGGAGAAAGACTTGCTCTTTGAACCTCACAGCCCAGAGCTGAAGTCTAACACCTCCTGCATCACAGATAATATTGTTGCACATCTTCCAAGTCTGCCATGTCGCTATGACGAAAATCTCCATAAAAAAAGGTAGCTTTGAAGGAGACCTTGCTGTCAAGATTCTATCATGTATATCTAGATTCTCCTCCCAAGTCATAGCCAACTTATTCCAGCAAGCACGTGAGAAATAACACTAAAAAACAGGTGGTCTCTGTCTTCTTCAACATTGTCATTGAAGAGAACACAGTTGACACCGGATTGAACATTGAACTGGGGTCTTCTGAGCACATTCCACGTGTTGAGCTGATCCACCAGAAGGAACCATGCAAAAAATTTTAGGCGTGGAGTGCATTTCGATTTCCATAGGAACCTAAATGTCTATGGAGCTTGGAAACCAACATAGGCCAGTCTGTACAATCTCCTAGAGGTGTAAGCTGTAGATCCCCCAAATGAATAACCATTGATCCCTCGCATTAGCGTCATATGGTATGATTGGTAGAAATGTTGGAAGCTCTTGTAGTTCCTCATGAGCTTGAGTAGAGAGCGGCAGCACAAATAAAGCTGAGAGGTCCACCACCTCCATAGAATCTTTAACTGAATGTTGACATCCTTGACAAATGAAAAAAAAAAGCCTTGGATAGGTCTCTGCCAGGACATGATCAGACCAGAGATCCTCCGAGAAAAGAGCTGTTGATCCATCACCCACAGCGCACTTTGCAATCCCTCTATATAGCACATTCAACTGCAGGATATCCTTCCACCAGAAAGAACCCACCTCACGACATGCATGTGGGACTTTGCCGTTGTAGTATGTGGACCAAATTAGGCGGACCCAAGGGATGTCAGTTTTGAATAGAACTTGTGCAGTTGTCTCATCAACAAAGCATCATTCTGCATTCTTAAGTTTAGAACACCCAGGCCTCCCTTGTTTGTTTGTCTATGTACCAGAGGCCAAGTAGCCAAGTTTCCACCTTTTTATGATAATCATTACCCAGCCAAATGCATTGTTTCCTTGCTCTATCCACATTTTCAATTGCCCCTTGTGGGAATTTCAAGGTACACATTGCATATGTTGTAGCCGGCATTAAATTGGCCATTTTGAGCCTACCCGAATATGAGTGGAGTGGGAACTGAGGAGCATGCAGAGAGTCAACGTTCAGCTATGGGAGATAGATCCTATATTATGGGGTTTGTAGTTCCCATGGGAAGGCATAGATAAGTAAATGGCAAGGATCCTATCTAACAACCAAAAGTTTGAGCAAGAATCTGGACCTATTCACTCGGGAGATTTATAGGGACCATCATAGACTTGCTGTAATTCACTCTAAGACCAGTTGATTCTGAGAAAGTATGCAACAGAGCTTCAAGACAAAAAAGTTGCCGAGCATCAGCATGCATAATAAGCAGTGTCATCAGCATATTGAATCACTGGGAAGTCCACATTATGCTATGGTACAAGAGCTGCCAAGAGATGAAGGAAGAAAGCTGATCACAAATTGTAGCAGTTCAACAGCAAGCACAAAGAATAGAGGTGACAAAGGGTCACCCTGTTTAACACCTCTCTTACATTTAAACCATATACCAAACACCCCATTCAGTAGCATAGAGGAATGACCTGAAGAAAAAAGCATATGTACCGAGAGCAACCATTTATCAGGGAAACCCATTTGCTTCCAAGTCTAATATGGCATTGTGTTCCACTGTATCAAAAGCTTTGGAAAAATCTAACTTTAGAATAATAATTTCCCTTTTGGACTGATAACATTGATAAGTATACTTAAAACACCAAGCAAGACAGCCCTGAATTATTCTGCCTTATAAAGCCATATTGGTTAACATATACAAGCTTCAGGATCACTAGGTGCAATCTTTCTGCCATGACTTTTGTCAGAAGCTTAACTCTGCAGTTGAGCAAGGAAATTGGCCTGTAATTGTTCATAGACTGAGGGTTATTTACTTTAGGCACCAAGGTTATGTAGAAATTATTTATAGGCTCTAAATTCACAAATCCCTCAAAGAAATCATTGCAATGTTGATAAAAATCTGGTTTGACAATGCGCCTGCACTTTGTCAAGAAGAGTCCATTCAAACCGTCAGGGCCAGGCGCTTTGTCTGCAAGCAGGAGTTTAATAATCCTGTCTATGTCCTCATGAGAGAAAGGGACAACAAATGAGGTAAGATCAACAGTCTGGTGTATCAAATTTCCCAAATCAAACAACATCTGCGGGTTAGATGTGATTCTCATTCTGCTTTTGAAAGAAGTCCAAAAGAGAGAAAAGTTTTTCTAGCATGGGTCTGATACTATGTTACCATCCTCATCCTTTAATTGCGTAATGGAATTCCTTCAGAAGGATATAGTAACCATGGCTTGAAAGAATTTGGTACACTCATCACCAAATTTTATTCTATTCATAGTGTATGTTGACGGTCCTTACACGAAAAATCCGACTGTCGATATACTCATAATATAAGGATGAACTATGCTCTTACAAACATATACCTTTACAAATAACCTAGTTCCACATGTATTGTAGAAATAAGTGTTTTCAGGAACACAAGACTACAAAGAGGGGAAAGCGTGCTCGAACAATGGAGAAAGCATCATGCAGACTCAACTTCGCGAGCACAGGGACAAGAAGGCCCACAAACCAATCACACCAGGGCAAGACCGTGGGGAATCTACCACGAATATGCTTAGGACCCACATGCCAGCGTGCTAGGCAAAGGCGGTCGCGGGACAACGTCACCCGGGGTCGGACGAACCAGGGTTCGACCGAACCCCAGGGGAGCCCGCGCATGCCAAGCCTTGGCGACAAGCCTTCTCACGTGTCCCCCTTCGTACCAAGAGGAGTTTCCACCCTAGGAGTGCTGGGAACCGTCCTCCCCTAGTATAAATAGGGGGTAGAGGAGCCTCTCACAACACACTCATTCATCAAGAGCATCTCTCCCTCTCCAAGCTGATCTTGTAGTCCTTAGGCTAGTGGAGCTCATGCTAATTCTTCTTTAGTAGTATTCCAAGTTGTCATTGGACCATTGTGGGATGTAACCTTCGACCTTCGATACAGTCTTTGTATAGATTCTCGGTATTTATACAAGTATGGAGTTTGATCTAAATGCTATCTATATAGTGTTAATATCATGTTCATGCCTTATCATTAGTTATACTATGTTCATGCATGGGCTAGTCGATATAAGCTACGTCATTGGTTTGTTGTGCTTTCGGGCTTGCTCTAGTTCCATGTTTCCCGGGAGATTTAGGGTAGTCCTCTCATGCACGAGCGTTGTGCTCAAGCTTGACAAGAACCTTCAGATATGACAGTGTCCCATGGGCTGAGGGGTGGGCGGTAGGTGGTAATAGCCATGTCCGTCCTTCCCCCATGTTTGGGTATTAGTGTAGGAGGTACATAAAGCTTTTCCGCTTGCTAGCAGACTAGTGCGGTTTGGTCTCACCGCTAGTGCCTGGGTGCTTAGAACTAAGTCATGTTCATGTCTTGTATAACCAGTGCTAATCTTGTGTAATATATCATAGGACCTTTTATGCCTTGCTCCTGCTAACGTTAGGATATTCTTTATCTTTATTATTGGGAATGGCTTCTTGGATGATGTCTCACATTACCTCGATTTTATCATGTTATCCTCTGTATGAATAATGTTCATAGCTTATTGCATAATGTCGACTTATGAATATCCATAAACTCTTTAGCACCAAATGCTATATTTTGGGAAAATATAAATAATGATACCCGTGAATACTCACGGGTGAAATGCTATAGCAGTAAATATGTGTGCTTGCAGATATCGTAAATGTAAGAACTACCAAGGGCATCTCTAAGTGGCGTCACCGGTCTCACGGACCTGGCGGCGACGCTAAGAAATGACAACAGTGTACCTCTTCTTCCAGTAAATATTTTTGGATCTCAAGAAAGAATCAATTGCTTCTTAACAGCTGATCTCAAGTTCCATTCAGACCTAAAAAAAAGCTCTGCATTCTTCCATGCAATCCAGATAGAAAATTACTTTATTGCATTTATCAATCAATTGATTTATATTCGATAAATTTTTACTCCATCTCCTAGGTGAATATCTCAAGGCTTTAAATTTCCTGGCGAGGATAGCAGGAGAGCCACACTTGTTGCCTGAGAATCGATCCTAGTATGCCTGCATTGTGTCCTCAAAACCATGATGATTAAGCCAAAAAATTTTGAATCTAAAGATTTTTTTTATTTTGGAATACAAGAATGTGTAAAAATATGTGCATGTAGATTTATGGTGTTGAACCAGCTGAAGCAAATGTTCCTGATGGTAGCAAGGCAAGCCAGGTATGTCATGGAGTTCAGTAGTAGAAGAACTATTTTTAGCTAGTTGTAGGATCTCTCCTCAGCCCTGGTAATGGAATGAGGATACAAGCCAGACAGTTTAGGTACATGGATGTGATGGAAAAGTGAAGGACCGGAATGGCGAATAGAGGGGGGTGAATAGGAGCCTCACAAATTCTCGTTGAGAATCTCGGCCCCAATCCCAATATTCAACCCAAAGCCCAAATCTTCTAGCAAGATCAAATCCAAGTAGCTATGGAGGAGCTATTGGATCAAGGGATCATGCTAGGTATAGCTCAAGAGGCTAGCGGAAGCGAACACAAACAAACTTGTTCAACCCGGGTCAGCTGAGTCGAACCTGGGTCAACTGAGTCGAACCCGGCTCAGCCAGGTCAGGCTCTCTGTCTTGATGGATAAAATATCCGGCTCAGCCAGGTTGGACACGGTTCAGCTGGGTTGGACCTGGCTCAGCCAGGTTAAGCTCTCTGTTTCAGCAAATAATTTATCCGGCTCAGCCGGGTCACCCGGCTCAGCTGGGTCTGCCCAGAAAAACAACCCGAGATAAAAGTCAACTCTCCAAACATGGATCAAACGACCTCCAAATCTCACAAAATTTGCGCCATAGCTTCACCACAACATGGTGAGTCTTTGTCCAAAAGATCTTTACAAAAAGATCAAGACTTCACTCGGATTTCGTGGATCCTGGAAGAGGCAAGAACAACCCCAAAATCCAAATCTTGAAAACCACTCAAACGAGGTCCAAATCCAATGATTTAAAAGCTGTAGCATCACTATGCCATGGTGAATCCTAGCCCAAGAGATCCCATCAAAAAGATCGAGCTATCGCCTTCGATTTCATGGATTCTCTTAAGAACACATGAGAAGGGGATTTTCGGGGAAATCCAAAATCCAAAGAGCTCGTGCCAAATCTTGCAAGGGGAACACCCTAGGTGATGTTAGCCATGTCCTAGCTTTGATTTCCCCCAAGAAATTCGCCCCAAAACACTCCACATCACGAGATAAAAAATCACCCCAAAAATAGCTCCGAAAATGGCAAAAATACCAAGAGAAGGAAACTAGAAGGAGGGGAAGATTGGAGCTCGGGATTCAAATAACTTCCATTAGCATCACGAGGTATTCACCTATACAAACACAAGAGTTCAAGGCTACATCTCAAAATCAAAAGCAAAGGCAAGAGATGCTCATCTCCTCTCTACTCTCTTCTCTCTTCTCTGTCAAGTGGAGATGCAAATGAACTAGGGTTTCAAGAGAGGCAAGAGAACCACCTCTCCAACCAGCCATCTCCCTCAATATATGGAGTCCGACCAAAGATAAAATTACCCCTACTCCTATAACTAAGATACATACCCACGCAGGGGCAAAACGGTTCAACTTTTTGCAGATGAATCAGATGGACACGCCACATTCACAACTTTGCTTCGCTTCGATGCAAGCTTTGTGATGGCGCCACGTGCTCTCCATCCCGCCATCCGGCCGCACCGGACGCGCCCCCGGTTTTGAGGCCCAAACCGGCAAACATGTCTGCATGGTGGTTTTGAGGCGCAAACCACCCAAGCCGTCCATCTCCGCCTGGCCGCCACGCGACCTCCTTGATGTCGACGTGTGTCCGGCCTCTGCCAAGTCTTTGACGCCTCCGTCCCGCTTGACTCGACCGACACCTTCTTCATCACGTCGTGTACTCTTGCTCTTCCATGCACCATCCGGACAACACATGACTCCGCCGGACTCTTTGGGTCCCTCGGTCCAAGCCTACTCGTTCACCCTTCACTGCCCTTGGTTTATCGGCATGAACCTTTCGCGCTTGACCTTCACCACGCGTCGTCGGTCGCCATGTCGCATCCTGCACCTAGACATCACGAGCCAAGAGACACATCAAACCACTCAACGGTTGTCAATCACTCATTATCCAAGAGTGACCACCATTGGTCCTCAATCTCCCCCTTGATGAGTGCATTGACAACACCCAACACAAATGACTTGAAGATAGTAAGATAACGAGAAAAGAAAATGAAGAACTCATCCAAGTGATCAAAAACCAATCAAAGTCAAAGAACAAGATCACTTGACATGAGAAGTCTCAATCCCCTAAGACAAGGGCAACGGCTCGACACAACTGAGACAAGCATAGATGATCCCTCAAGAAGAGGTAGAAAGGGATCAACACCAATCATGTGACAAATGAAAGCTCAAATCAAACGTTGGCTCCTCAAGAAGAGGTAAAAGTTCAACACGACCGGCAAAAGAGCAAACTCCCCTTGAACCTATGCATGAAAGCAATGCACTCTCCCTTGCTAAATGCATCCTATCTCTCCCAAAATGCATGCAATCCCATGAACATCTCACCTTAAGCATACAACTCTCCCCCTTGTTGGCAATGCAAATATCAAGGATGACATGAGAAAACACAATGCATGCCATGAGATGCAAAAACTACCAAGCTTCTCAAATATATCAACAAGTAGTTTCAGAGGCTACTAGAGATGTAGTACATGTGCAGATATATCACAAAGGGTAAATGCATTCGCCTTTAGGAGATATTATGATATGAAACTAAGACGAACACATGTTGGCAAATTTTAGCAAGTTTATAAAGGTATCACCCGAAGAGCAAGCCACTAGACATGAGCCACTCAAGCACGAATTACACTAGGCCATGAAAGCTCATACGAGGAAAAACACATTCTCAACAAACATCATCGCAAACACCCACATATGCATCTTTTGTCGTGTCAAAGCTTGTTGGAACCATGTGCCTAATTGTTTTGGCAGACAACGTGTAACAACTAAGAACCCATGGGTATAACAAATTAAGCACAATAATTTGATGAAAAGACTAAATGTTTCTTATCAAATTTTTTTCATCATCATTTTTTTTATTCCAAGGTACATGAAGTGCCTTTGAGGCACAAAGAAGCCATGCTCCCCCAAGGGGTGCATCATGGGCTAAACATTTACGATGATACCTAGATCTCTGACCTGATTGAAAAGAACATGGGTCCCAAGCAGAAGTTAACATGAAACATCCACACGAAAGCAACACACAACTAGAGACTACTCATGGGTGATAACAATTCAGAGTTCATTATTCCATACTAGCATTTGACTAAAAACAGACTAAGCTCAAAAAGATTGTATCACAATATCATCAAGAGCTTAACATGCACATTGCCATAGTATCATCAACAAATGCACTAACTCACAAGTAGCATAGGAGACTACAAAAAGATATATAGGAGAAGCTCATCTAGTACATGGATATGAAATGCAAATGATACAAGAGACAAGCAAGGAAATGAAGCGATATGTTACAATTTGATACAATAGAAAAAACCCCCCAGAATCCAACTCAGAAAGGAAAGCACACACCAAGTTCCCCACGCAAGCGGGCAAACGTAGCTTGGTCTAGAGGTTTGGTGAATATATCTGCAAGTTGGTTCTGGGTGTCAACGTGGCAAAGATCTATGTCTCCTTTCTCATAGTGATCTCTTAGGAAGTGGTAGCGCACATCAATGTGTTTGGTTCTGAAATGAAGCACTGGATTTTTGGCTACACTGACGGCACTTGTGCTGTCGCACAAGAGAAGAACTCTCGAGAAGAATAGGCCAAAGTCTCTCAAGGTGGAAACCTTCCAAAGCAACTGGGAACAAAAACTGGCAGCGGCAACATATTCGGCTTCTGTGGTGGATTGGGCAACACTGGACTGCTTGTGAGAAGACCAAGAAACCAAAGAAGAACCAAGAAGTTGACAAGTACCAGAAGTGGACTTGCGATCCAACCGACACCCAGCGAAATCCGCATTGGAATAACCGCGAAGTGTGAGTGGTGAGGAGGCAAAGTACCACAAGCCAAAGTCAGGAGTGAATTATAAGTACCTCATGATTCTTTTCACCGCTTGGCGATGAGAAGTTCTTGGTGAAGCTTGAAAACGAGCACACAGACACACGCCGAAATGTATGTCCGGCCTCATAGCAGTTAGGTACAAGAGGGAGCTGACCATGCTCATGTACTCCACCGGTTCTCCATCTTCATCTGCATCCAAAGCCGTCGTTGTCACCATGGGAGTTGACATTGGCATGGCATCAGCCATGTCGAACTTCCTCAACACATCCTTCGTGTACTTGCTTTGATGAACATGGGTGCCTTCTCTGCTTTGCTTGATTTGCAGCCCAAGGAAGAAGGTCAGCTCACCCATCATGGACATCTGAAATTCCCTGCTCATAGTATCTGCAAACTTGGCAACAAGAGCATAAGAAGAACCACCAAAGATGATATCATCCACGTAAATCTGAACAGTTAAGGTGTCATTGCCTTGTCTGAGGAGAAAATGAGTTTTATCAACTGAACCCATCTCAAACCTATTTTGAAGCCAGAAGGTTTTCAACCTAGCATAATATGCTTTGGGTGCTTGTTTTAGCCCATAAAGAGCTTTTTGGAGTTTGAACACACGGTCAGGGTGCTTAGGATTCTCAAAGCCCGGGGGTTGCCTCACATACACTTCTTCCTCTATGAACCCATTTAGGAAGGCATTCTTAACATCCATTTGGAAGATCATAAAACCTTTAGCCATGGAAAAGGCTAGAAGAATTCTAATCGCTTCCAAATGGGCAACTGGAGCAAAGGTTTCCTCGTAATCTATCCCTTCTTTCTGGCTGAAACCCTGGGCAACCAACCTCACTTTGTTTCTCACAACCAACCCATCCTCACCTTATTTGTTTTTGAACATCCATTTGGTTCCTATAGGATGGCAATTTGGTGGAGGTTCAACTAACACCCAAACCCGATTTCGCTCAAAGTTCTCTAACTCCTCATGCATGGCATTGACCCAATTTGAATCAGATAGAGCGTGTCCAACATCTCGGGGTTTGAAAGAGGCAACAAATGTAGAATGTGCAAAGTGTGAAATATGTTTAGAACTGTGCCTGGTGGTACGATCATGCAAGTTACCAATCATTTGCTGAGGTGGATGGTGACGCTAAATATGTCGTGGAGCCTCACGCTTTGAAGTAGCCTCCCCTTCAATAGCAGCTGGGTCAACCTGATCTTCTTCAGCTTGATCATGTAGTGGTACATCTTGATGGCCCGGTGTAGTGGAAGTAGGGTCTGGACCATCAAGTGATGTAGTCGAAGTAGGTACAAGTGCAATGGCTAGAGGATGATTGATCACATCCTCATCTTCATCACTACCATCTGCAAGTTCAACCTCTTCCTCAAAGATGCTTTGCCCCATTTCATGGTCACCTGCATGCTCAAAGATAGGGGTTGTGCAAGGCATAGTTTCATCAAAAGTAATTTCACATGTCTCCATGATCCAGTTAGTTTGAAGGTTAAGTACATGATAAGCATGACTATGAGTAGCATAACCAAGAAAAATACCATCAGAGGATCGAGACTCAAATTTATCCAAATTAACTTGTTTCATGATGAAGCACCTGCAACCAAATACTCTTAGGTGACTCACCTTGGGGGTTCGACGATGCATCAGCTCATATGAAGTTTTCTTCATGAATGCTCGCAAGAAAATCTGATTGGCAATATAGCAAGCGGTGTTCACGGCCTCAGCCCAATATTTACTAGGAGTCCTATGCTCATCAAGCATCATCCTAGCCATCTCAACAAGGGTCCGATTCTTCCGCTCAACAAATTCTGAGGAGGGACATAAGGCGCAGAAAACTAGTGCTCAAGACCATGATCATGACAGAAGGTATCAAAATGAGCATTCTTGAATTCTGTGCCATTGTCACTGCGAATAACTCTCATGGCATCATTTGGTCGCTCATTCTTCAACCTCAAGATCAGATCTCGAACAAAAGGGAAAGCCTCCTCCTTAGATTCCATGAAGAAAACCCAAGAATACCTCAAAAAATTATCAACCACTACAAGAACATACCACTTCCCACCAACTGAACAAACACGAGCTGGACCAACAGTATCCATATACAATAGCTCCCTTGGATGGTCAGTCATCACCTGGTTTACAGGTGGGTGAGAAGCAGCAACCATTTTGCCATGCCGACAGGGAGAACAAAATAAATCTCTCTCAAACTTGAGCTTGGGCAATCCTCGGACAAGGTCAAGAGCGCCCAAGCGAGTGAACAACTCAAAGCTCAAATGACCCAACCTCCTATGCCAATTCCAAAGCTCAGAAGAAGAACCAGCAATAAGGCAACGAGAGAGACCGAAAGACTTCAAAAAGTCAACATGATAAACCTGACCCTCGGGCACGATCATACACACAAGATCGCCTCGAGAGTTCAAGATCTGAGAGGCTCCTTTCTTGAAGAGAACCTCAAAGCCATCATCAAGAAGTTGTGAAACAGAAAGCAAATTGAAACCAAGTGAATCGACAAGAGCAACCTGTTTCAGCATAACATTTTGGCTTACTTTGATGGCACCAACAGACAACACCTTACCTTTGCTGTTATCCCCGAAAGTGATGTACTCCTTGGTCATCACCAGGGTGTGGCTGGAGAACCATCTATGATCACCGGTCATGTGACGAGAGCAACTGGAGTCGATGAGCCACTTGTTCTCCATGCCTCCGACCTTAGTCTCCGACTCGGAGTCGCTGTCCTTGTCGTCCTCCTTGTCATCGGCGTTGAGATCCATGACACAGTACCTACCACATTTCTTCTCGGAGTAGAAACAGAGGTCAGTGATGTTCTTGGCATCCTTCTTCTTCTTCTCCTTGTGGTCGTCCTCACTTGAGCTTGAATCAACTTGATCCTTAGTGTCGGAGTCGACGTCGCTGAGGGAGGTGATGAAGGCTCGTGCCTTGGCCTTCTTGCGGTCAACGTGCTTCTTATTCTTCTTTTCACTCGACATGTGCTTGTTGTAGTCATTCTCTTCCTTGAACTTGTGCTTGGAGTAGTCGTACCTGCCCTTGGACTTGTCCTTAGTGGGGCAGTCGGCGATGAAGTGGCCAGGCTTCCCACACTCGAAGTAGTTGTTATGGCCCTTCCGCTGGTTCTTGCGGTTGTCGTTGAAGCGCATGAACTGCCTTGTGATCAAGGAAAGTTCCTCATCCTCCAGCTCGTCCAACTGCTCCTCTGAAACAGTCAACAAAGAAGACAAACCAAATGACATGGTGGAAGAGTTAGCGTTACCCAAGGAAGAGGACTGTCTAGATCCTGATATGAAAGCCATACTATGAGGATCAGTAGGGTTCACATGCTTAGATCTAAGCTGTATGTCAAACTATGTCGACTTTAGCTTGGAGAAAAGCTCATCAAGAGTAAGAGTCGTATAGCCTGTGGACTCAATGATAGCATCAACTTTCGTTCCCCACACACCTCGATCCAAAGTATGTAGGAGCTTCAAAGCTTTATCATGATCGGCATAGGGAAAGACAGTGACATTTGCTTTCATCTTGTTCACCGGGAAGATGAGTGAAGTTCTCATACTCACGCCGGTAGGTCTCAAACAGATGTGCCTTGACCTGACTGTTCCCCTCATGAGCCTCCTTGAGACAAGTCCAGATTTTGTGAGCGACAGTCAGGTCCTCAACACGGTCAAATTCAGCACGACTCAAACTCGCAAGCAGGATATCGACCGCCTTGCTGTTGGCGTAAAACTTGTCTCTATCCGCTTGAGTCGCACGGTTTTTAGGAACAACGTAAGTGGTGTCCAAAGTAATCTCCCAGACTGATGCTCCTTTACTATTGAGATGGGCTCTCATGCGAGTCGACCAATATCAGTAATCAGTCCCATCAAAGTAGGGAGGCGCAGTCAAGAAAGAGTGTTCAACGGTCGCCATCTTGGATCACAAAGCCAGTTAAGGTAAAGTGATCCTAATCAGAGCTCTGATACCAATTGAAGGACCAGAATGGCAACTAGAGGGGGGTGAATAGGAGCCTCACAAATTCTCGATGAGAATCTTGGCCTCAATCCCAATTTTCAACCCAAAGCCCAAATCTTCTAGCAAGATCAAATCCAAGTAGCAATGGAGGATATATTGGATCAAGGGACCATGCTAAGTATAGCCCAAGAGGCTAGCGGAAGTGAACACAAACAAACTTGTCCAACCCAGGTCAGCTGAGTCGAACCCGGCTCAGCCAGGTCAGGCTCTATCTTGATGGATAAAATATCTGGCCCAGCCAGGTTGGACACGGTTCAGCTGGGTTGGACCCAACTCAGCCAGGTTAAGCTCTCCGTTTCAGCAAATAATTTATCCGGCTCAGCTGGGTCTGCCCAGAAAAACAACCTGAGATAAAAGTCAACTCTCCAAACAAGGATCAAACAACCTCCAAATCTGTTGAAATTTGCGCCATAGCTTCACCACAACATAGTGACTCTTTGTCCAAAAGATCTTTACAAAAAGATCAAGACTTCATCTGGATTTCGTGGATCTTGGAAGAGGCAAGAACAAGTGATGAACAACTCAAGAACAACCCCAATATCCAAATCTTGAAAACCACTCAAACGAGGTCCAAATCCAACGATTTCAAAGCTGTAGCATCACTATGCCATGGAGAATCCTAACCCAAGAGATCCCATCAAAAAGATCGAGCTATCACCTTCGATTTCGTGGATTCTCTCAAGAACACATGAGAAGGGGATTTTTGGAGAAATCCAAAATCCAAAGAGCTCGTGCCAAATCTTGCAAGCGGAACACCTTAGGTGATGTTAGGCATGTCCTAGCTTCGATTTCCCCCAAGAAATTCGCCCCAAAACACTCCGGATCGGGAGATAAAAAATCACCCCAAAAGTAGCTCCGAAAATGGCAAAAATACCAAGAGAAAGAAACTAGAAGGAGGAGAAGATTGGAGCTCGGGATTCAAACAACTTCCATTAGCATCATGAGGTATTCACTTAAACAAACACAAGGTTCAAGGCTACATCTCAAAATCAAGAGCAAAGGCAAGAGGTGCTCATCTCCTCTCTACTCTCTCCTCTCTTCTCTCTCAAGTGGAGATGCAAATGAACTAGGGTTTCAAGAGGATCAAGAGAACCACCTCTCCAACCAGCCATCTCCCACAATATATGGAGTCCGACCAAAGATGAAATTACCCCTACTCCTATAACTAAGATACATACCCACACAGGGGCAAAATGGTCCAACTTTTTGCAGATGAATCGGATGGACACCCCGCCTTCACAACTTTCCTTCGCCTCGATGCAAGCTTTGTGATGGCGCCTCGTGCCCTCCATCCCGCCATCTGGCCGCACCGGACGCGCCCCCAGTTTTGAGGCCCAAACCGGCAAACCTGTCTGCATGATGGTTTTGAGGCGCAAACCACCCAAACTGTCCATCTCTGCTTGGCCGCCACGCGACCTCCTCGATGTCGACGTGTGTCCGGCCTCCGCCAAGCCTTTGACGCCTCCGTCCCGCTTGACTCGACTGACGCCGTCTTCATCATGTCGTATACTCTTTCTCTTCCATGCACCATGCGGACCGCACGTGACTCCGCCCAGACTCTTCGGGTCCCTCGGTCCAAGCCTACTCGTTCAACCTTCACCGCCCTTGGTTCATCAGCATAAACCTTTCGCGCTTGCGCGCTGTCGGCCGCCATGTCGCATCCTACACCTACACATCATGAGCCAAGAGACACATCAAACCACTCAACGGTTGTCAATCACTCATCATCCAAGGGTGACCAGCATTGGTCCTCAAAAAGGTTCTTTAGGTAATGGTGAACTAAAGACATCCATCTACAATGACAAATGCTTTACTTTGTATCCGTATGGATGGTATCAGATGGCTCGAGAATTGGCACTTAAGGAGGACCTTCTGGTAACTCACAAAATATTGATCTGACATAGATTTTGTAGACCTAATATGATGTTAAAATATATATATATATATATAGATAGATAGATAGATAGATAGATAGATAGATAGATAGATAGATAGATAGATAGATAGATAGATATGTTAGAATGAAAAGTGAAAGAATGAATTGTATTCCTTGTTGAACAGTGTTGTACAGATATATACTAGCCCAAGAGACATGTCTGTTGGTGAAAGGGTGTCTACAGTGAAAAGGTGTCTATAGAAGAATACTATTGGGAGCGGTTACAGATATTGTAATTATCCTAATTGATCACTAAACTAATTAATCTTAACACTCCCCCTTGATCAATTGGTTCTGTAGAAGCCTTTACTTGTTCAACTATTATAGTCTTGAATCTTTGGAAAAACCCTGTGGGAAGAAAAACCAAAGTATATTGATATACCAGGCAAAAACTCCTTTAAAACCCAGTGGGAAAAATAAGGAGAAATACCATGATATATATATATATATCAAATTGTGTCTTTAATATGTCACCATGTGTTCATCATTACCT
This sequence comes from Alloteropsis semialata, assembly GCA_004135705.1. NCBI lineage: Eukaryota > Viridiplantae > Streptophyta > Magnoliopsida > Poales > Poaceae > Alloteropsis > Alloteropsis semialata. The sequence goes on along the minus strand of CM014276.1, from coordinate 7,702,462 downwards.
CATTAAAAACTTTATATGAGAAATCTCCAAAGAGTAAAACTTATATAAAGAAAAGAGTGTAATATGATGTTTGAAGTAAGTTATATTTAGAGAGATTCTCCCCCTGATTCTTGCAAGTCTCTAAGTCTTCTCATACCAATGCCCTCAACACATTTATGGAATGAAGAGTATGGTAGAGATTTTGTGAATAAATCTGCTAGATTATCACAAGACTTAGTTTGCAAGATTTCAATTTCTCCATTCTTTTGAAGTTCATGAGGGTAGAATAACTTGGGAATAATATGCTTAGTCATATTACTCTTAATATAACCAGACTCCATTTGAGTAATACATGCTGAATTATCTTCAAAGATAATTGTTGGTGTATCTATCGCACCAATACCACATGATTGTATGATGTGATTTATCATTCTGCGAAGCCATACGCATTCGCGTGATGCTTCATACAAAGCCATTATTTCAGAATGATTGGTGGAAGTAGATACTAGTGTCTGCTTTGTAGATTTCCAAGAAATCGCTGTTTCTCCTTGTAAAAATACAAAACCTGTTTGTGATCTGCCATTATGGGGATCTGACAAATAACCAGCATCTGTATATCCTAACAAAATTGGATCTTGATTTCTACCATAAAATAATCCAAGATCCTTAGTACCATTGAGGTATCTGAATACCGTCTTTACTCCTACCCAATGATGTTTAGTAGGTGCAGCACTATGCCTTGCTAATAAATTTACTGCAAATGCAATATCAGGTCGGGTGCTATTAGCAAGATACATTAGTGCACCAATGGCACTAAGATACGGGAATTGTGGTCCCAATATCTCTTCTCCCTCATCTTTTGGTCTGAAAGGATCCTTCTTAATGTCTAAGGATCTTACAACCATGGGAGTTTTAGCTGGATATGACTTGTCCATATTGAACTTTTCTAATATCTTTTGAGTATAGGCAGATTGGTATACAAATATACCAGAAGGGAAATGCTCAAGTTGTAATCCTAAGCAAAATTTGGTTTGACCCAAATCCTTCATTTCAAACTCCGTCTTTAAATGATGACGTGCTTCATTAATATCAGCTTCGTTGCCAATGATATTAAGATCATCAACGTATACTGATATGATACAAAATCCTTTTGAAGATTCTTAATGAAGACACATGGACAGTCATCATTGTTTATGAATCCTAATGATATAAGGAATTCACTTAACCGATTGTACCACATTCGGCCAGACTATTTTAAACCGTATAACGATTTCTGCAACTTGATGCAATACATGTTGCGATTTGCCTTATTTTCTGGTATACTAATTCCTTCAGGAGCTTTCATGTATATATCAGAATCCAGTGTACCGTATAAATATGCGGTCACTACGTCCATCAACTGCATAGATAGACGATTTTGTACTGCCAGTGATATTAAATATCGGAAGGTTATTCCACTCATTACTGGAGAATAGGTTTCGTTGAAATCAACGCCAGGTCTTTGCGTAAAACCTTGTGCCACTAGCCTTGCTTTATATCTTACCACCTCATTGTTTTCATTTCTTTTACGAACGAAAACCCATTTGTATCCCACAGGAAGGATACCAGGAGGTGTTGGCATTACGGCCGAAAACACTTTTCTTTTATAAAGCGAGGCAATCTCTGTTTCAATTGCTACCTTCCACTTATCCCAGTCCGGACGCTTCTTGCATTCCGTTAGAGATTTTGGATCCAAATCAGTTTGAAGGATATTCGCAATTTGTTCAGAGAGATAACAGTCGACTATTGTGGACTTACGATCATAAGTTTTTCTAGTATCTATGAAATTTATAGCAATTTCGTCTACCCTTATAAGTTCATCATTATTTCCCAATATGATGGACCTAGGGACTTCCGATGTTCCAGCCTCAGTGTTTATGCGCATAGTTGAGCTGGATTGTGGATCACATCTATCCACAGGACGTTGTATGTCCTTTAGGTGTCTCTCAACTGGAATTTGAGTTTTATTTCCAGTTTTCTTTTGTTTATCAATCACATCTTGCTTCTTGGAAGTGCTTCTCCCCCTCTTATTTCCAGTTTGGGGTAGAGTGGTTTTATTTGGTACCTCCACTCTTTCGGGCACGTTCCTTGCAGGATGGAGAGACTTTGTAACGCCTTTATAATCAGAGAAGGCGTCTGGCAGATTGTTTGCAATATTTTGCAAATCAATAATTCTTTGAACTTGTTGTTCAGTTTCTATAGTACGTGGATCAGAGAATGAAATGCCTGTTGCATTCCAATCAATTTCCTGGCATTCCTTTGGGTACAATTCTCCCCCTAATGCCGGAAGTGATCCTCATTAAAAATACTATCAGCGAACCGGGCATTGAATAGATCCCCTGTTAAAGGTTCTAAATACTTTATGATTGACGGAGATAAGTAACCCACGTAGATCCCCAATTTCCTATGAGGACCCATCGAAGTTCGCTGGGGTGGTGAGATGGGTACGTACACAGCGCACCCAAATTTACGCAAATGGGAAATGTTCGGAGGATTCCCACGTACTAACTGCAATGGGGAGGATTCGTGATATGCAGTTGGTCGTAGTTGTATTAGATCAGCAGCATGCAGAACTGCGTGACCCCAACACGACGTAGGCAATTTGCAATTCATTAGCATAGGTCGTGCAATGAGCTTAATTCTTTTAATTAATGACTCAGCCAAACCATTTTGGGTATGTACATATGGGACAGAATGCTGAAGTTGAATTCCTAATGCCATGCAATAATCGTTAAAAGCACGGGATGAGAATTCAGCAGCGTTGTCCATTCGGATGGATTGAATCCGATGTTCAGGGTAATGTGCTTTCAACTTGATAAGTTGAGCCATTATCTTAGCAAAGGCATGATTGCGTGTCGATAAAAGGGACACATGTGACCATCGAGTAGATGCGTCTATCAAAACCAAGAAGTACCTAAACGGTCCCGATGATTGTTGGATTGGACCACAAATATCTCCTTGAATTCTTTCAAGGAATTTGAGTGGCTCAGTTCGAATTTTAAGATGTGATGGTCTTAAAATCAATTTCCCTATTGCACAAGCAGTACAACAAAAATCTTTATCTTGGGGAAATTTTGTTTTTGTCATATCGTGACCTATGGAATTGCCGATAATTTTCCGCATCATCCCTATTCCAGGGTGCCCAAGTCGATCATGCCAATTTCGGAATGTATCGACATCTTGGAAAATTATCTTGTAAGCAACATGTGCTACGGGTTGTATGTAAGTATAGTACAATCCAGTTTGGAGTGAAGAAATTTTTTCACATATTTGTTTGCCATATCCCGTAAGTTTAGTAACGAGAAGAAATTCTTCTTTATTATCGTAGTGTGTTTCTACGTGGAAACCATTCTTACGGATGTCTCTAAAACTTAGAAGGGTACGGGTAGAATCAGGATACAACAAAGCATCCTCAATTATAATTTGTGTACCCATAGGGAGAGTAATAGTGGCTCGTCCGGAACCAACTACTAACGCATCGCGTCCAGCGATGGTCATAATATTTCCTTCCTTTTTCTTAAGGGTCTGGAAATATTTTATCTCTCTAAGTATAGAGTTTGTAGTGCATGAGTCTACAAGGCATAATTCTTCCTCCGTTGGATTGATATCATTAGTCATTTCTATATAAAATGATTATAAATAAAAATGCTTAAATATAACGTATGCAAGAATGCATATGGTATAGAAAATATCAAAATAAGGATATGATATTATAAAACTATGAGTTGGTACAACTAAACAATAGTATAAACAAATTTGTACAAACTCAAACATATTAAAATTACAAGTCAGGGAACTATATATAACCTAAATTATTACAACACATATCTAATATGATATCAAGTTCAGGACCGAGATTATTTCAAATCTCCAAACATATCTCCAGATTCAAAATCTAGGAGCATGTTGTCCGTGGATGGAAGGCTCTCCTCAATGTTGAGAGCGTTGTTGTTCACTTGTTCCTTTGATTCTTGGTGTGAACAGTCTTTGTCCTTGACGACCTCAGATGCAAGATTGAAATTTGTCTCATATCTTGTTCCTCCTGCTTGCGTATTTGCTTTTAAAGACTTTTGGTATAAAGCAACCAAATGCTTTGGAGTACGACAATTCTTAGCAAAATGCGAGAAATCACCACATCTATGACACTTAGTGTCATTTTTGGGTCTCGCATTTTCTCTTTTCCACGTGTATGAATGGGGTCTTTGCTTCTTATTGTGTTTGCGTCGACCAGGTTTGTTCTTTGGAGATGATCCATTGAACTTATTATTCTTAGTCTTTTTCTGTACATTGTGAACCTCAGGTAGGGGCGCCGAACCAACAGGGCGCTTATGATGATTCTTCATAAGAAGCTCATCATGTTTTTCTGCCTGAGTCAATGTATGAATAAGCTGAGAATATGCCTGGTAATTTTTAGCCCTGTACTGCTGTTGCAATACTCTGTCAGATGGGAGCATAGTTGATAGTGTTTTCTCTATTTTATCCGCATCTGATGGCTCTTTCTCGCAAAACTTCAATTTAGAGCAAATTTTATGAACAGCATGGTTATAATCTGCCACAGATTTGAAATCTTGGAGACGTAAATGATTCCATTCATGATTTGCCTCAGGCAAAATGAGTTCTTTTTGCTGTTCATATCTCTCTTTAAGAGAGTTCCATAAATCACGAGGGTTATCAATCATAAGGTATTCAGATTTGAGATCCTTATGAATATAAAATCATAGTAAACCCAAAGCGGAATTAATATGTCTATCCTGAAGTGCAACCCCAGGTTGGGGGTCTTGAATTGTAGCGGAAAGACTACGAGATGCAAGCGCTATCTTGATATCGGAAGCCCATGTAGGGTAATTGCTACCATCTAAGGCAAGTTCGTCAAACTCCTTAGTGGCCATAGTGCTACATGGATAACCATGGATGAAGATCAGCATGCTAATGTTGTAATATTAAAACGGTATATAAAATTAAATAGAGTTATATCTAGTCATGATTTTTGGATTAAAGTAGTAATCATATGAGAGTGTAGACCATACAAAACAATCATCATGAAATTTGTTAGACACAAGACAGATAATCTCGATGTCATAGACAAAGAGTAGATCTTTGTAGTAGGCAATTGATTTGCTGCCTAAACATGGTCTCAAGGCAGAATAATTCACAAGGAATTAAACGCAGCCAGTGTATTTAGGACTCTACTATCTTGTGTGTAGCAAATTTTATGATGAAAAATATCAAAGTGAATCAATTTATGGTTTCTGAATTTTGTAAATAACTTTCTTAAAATTCAAGTCAAGCAATCGGGAGATTCACGTAATCCAAAAATTAATCATGACAAAGGTATAATGAACATTGCAAATATAAACGAACCATAAAATATATTACAATAACAAGGACAATATATTTACAACAATCATACATAACAGATAGTCCAATTATTCACAAGAAAACAGAATAAAAATGCTAAACTAAGCAATTATTAGACTATTAAAAGAAAATAAAAAGGAAAATAAAAACAGGGGGGTGGCCAGCCAGGCTCGCGGCCCAGCCGGCCCGGCAGCAGGCGCGCGACCCAGCCAGGCCTGCGGCTAGGCGCGGTCGATTGGCCGTCACAGCTGCGTAGGAGTGGCGTCCCAGGGAGGGGCGACGGTTAGGGCAACCCTAACCGCCCCCATGGCCCCAACCGCCGCCGCCGGGCGCTGGGTCGGCCGCCGCCGCTTGGTGCAGGGACTCACGACGACGAGGTCCGACAGGACTTCGACGAACTTCTTCTCGGCGAGTTCCTTTCTCGACGAGTTCCCTACTCGGCGAGTTCTTTTCGTCGACGGTGGCGCAGTTCCTTCTTG
>CM014276.1:7612210-7696429 GCA_004135705.1 Alloteropsis semialata | reverse complement strand
ATTCGCCGTAGTTTCATAGTCGAGGCACCAGGAGCTGCGGCATGAAGCGGTCGACGGCAGACATGCAATTTCGTGGTGGATAGCTCGTCGATGTGCTTCTCACGATTTGCAAGTAACACCAGCAAGGCAGACAACGATATGCGTGCAATCACGAGTGTGCAGCAAAGAAGGAGATTCCGGGGGAAAACGCAAATTGAAGGAGATGGAGGTATTTCAGGCGTCGGCGTGGAGCTCGGTCTCGAACGGAAGAGAGGAAGGAGAAGGGCGTCGGACGGACGGGTGCAAGGCGTCCCTTCTATTTTTTTTTTGACGAACCGGTATCCTGTGTAATAGTATTGGTGGGTAATTTTATCCTAACTCCATGAGGATATTTGTAACCAGCGTTTTTGGAGCACCCCTTGAGGAGCTCCAAGAAAAACATAGAGTTGGGGTCTAACTCCAAGTTTTTTCCGGAGTTGGAGTTCCTCGAGCTAGACGTGTTTGGCATAAAAAAACCTAGAGTTGATGGAGTGGAGCTATTTTTTTGGAGTTGGAGCTGTGCCAAACACGCCCTAAATCTTCCCATCGCACAGTAGCTTCACTGGAGTTATTGACCGGGAGTGAGGGATTTCAGGAGTAGTTAACACTTATCGTGGGCGAGATTTTAGGGAGTGATATACATGCATGCTTGTTTGGGAGAGAGAGATGCGGCCTCGCATGCACATGGCTAATTGGTCCATAGTAGGTGGGTATTTGTAACAACATTAGAGAAGTAATATTCCAAAGTAGATGAGGGTATATTCCCAAATTTAGGAGTAAATTTCCGTATTTTAGTATTGTAAATATGATGAGTGTGATTAATTTTAAAAGAATTAGTTATTAGTAATAATAATATGGGAGTAATTTTAAATTCTACGAGTAAATTTTAACTTGATAGTAGTATTTTAAATGTAGACAACAAGCATATTTGTCTAGCTGAAATCCCAAGCTTTTGACCGCGTTGAAGAAGTCACTTGGATAAAATGGTAGTATAATGGTGTAAAACAAGTGGTACATTTTCTAATGGCTGTTTTTTAGAGTATATACTTCTTAGACAAGGAATATATACTCTTGTTTTCGGAAATGTAGTATATGTACTAAATTTGAAAAAAAGCAGCGTGAGGGTAATGTTAGGAGTAAATTTCCGTATTGGAGTAGTATTATAAATATTATGGGAGTGATTACCTTTTAAATAATTAATTATCAGTGATAATAATATGGGAGTGATTTTAAAGAGCAAATTATAACTTGGTACTACTATTTTGACTTGATAGTAGTATTTTAAATGTTGTAAATATTATGGGAGTAAATTCTTAAATTTTAAGAAGTGCAATTAGTTCTAATAGTCCTATTCTCCTACCTAGAGTTAAATTCTAAAAATTTAAGAAGTAAAAACTAGTTCAAATAGTCATAGACTCATAGTAGTCGCATATACAGAAGTAAATTTTAAAATTTTAAGAAGTAAAATTAGTAGGAATAGTCCTTATCACATAGCTAGAAGTAAATTTTAAAATTATAAGAAGAAAAATTAGTCCAAATAGTCTAGTCGTATACCCAGAAGTTGAACCAAAAATTTTAATAGTAAGATTAGTTCAAATACTCCTAATCGTACACCTAGAAGTAAATTCAGCACTAATTGAAATGGGAGTATGTATGCTAATAAGGGAATTTAAATTGTATGTATGAACAAGAAAGCGATCAAACAGGAGCATTGCTCCTCTGTTTTTAAGAGTACATACTCCTTAGACAAGCCGTAAGTACTCATATTAGCGTGACATTCAGTACACAATTCAGCATCAATGGACACATAAAAAAATAATAAAAAAGAACAATGTTGATGCTATACCTTTTGCCGGTGTATGAGCAGGTTCATAGCTATCTAATTTTGAATTAGCAAATTAAAAAAAGCTCGCAACAGCTGTCGTTCACCGTCCCCTTGCCGTGGCCACCGGACGCCAGTCACGAGGATGAAGCTCTGGCGTGGAATCACACTCTGCATCGATCTGCATGCCGTCGATGGAGGCAGTTGCAGGCCAGCTATCACGACGAGGATGTGGGCAATGGAACTCCGCCCGACGAGCTGCAGATGTGCCGCAATGGAACAAGTGGTGTGGGAAATCAATCATGTGTCATGGGCAGACCAAATGGATCGGAGGAGGCTGCTAACCTGTGTCGTGACAAATCAGACCATCGTCCAAAGACATCTCTGAGGGAAGGGCAACCGAGGTCGCAGCAGTGAGGGCCGGAGGCGGCAGATCAGAGTTGCCATCGTTGATCTTGCTAGGCAGGATCCATGTACACCCCGACAGATCAGAGTGAACTTCCATTCATATATGGTGCGTGGATCTATAGGGAACAAATAAATCTGAGATTCAGATTAGAGGGCACGACTGCAAGATCATGGCCATCTACCTGAAAATGACCGCATAGGGACAGTGAGCCTACCATGATGCTCGGGCTGCACCTTGCCTGCATGCTCCAGTGCCGCCGCCGTCGTGAATACGCATCGGCATCCATGGCCCATTGCCGTGAGGAGAGGAGGGAAGATTTTCTCGGTAAAAGAAAGAGAAATGACAGAGGTGAATGCAGAGAAAACTGAAATCCATTGGCTCCGCTATGTATACAAGTATTTTTACGGTTGTGCTAAAGTTTTACGGTAGTGGATTTTGTAACGGTGGTTGACTGCCGGACGGGCGGCGCTCCGCCGTGGTGTTGAATACTATTCAACACGTAGAGAGCTAAATATACATTCTAGATAGATATATGTATATATATAGATATATGTATATATACATAGTATTTTGCTATAATGCACCTGGGTGCATTTTATATAGCAAATGCACAGACTCCAGCGAGCGCACATGTATGTATGCAAAACTAATGATCCAGACCAAACACGTGATGCCAGCTCATGTGCTCCACGCCTCGATCCACCCACCAGATACATGCATGTGGAGAATCTTTCCTTGATTCAAATTGAAAAAATACGATATCTTCTAAACCGTAAGTCAAATCTATGAACCGTTTGTTGCATCTTACTCGAAAAAATATGCTTAACAAAATAAGATCCAACATGAATATATTTCATGTTCTTTTAGTGAATTACAACTCTACGTGCTTTCCATTTGCAACTCTATACATGTTATATTTGCATGTGGTGTTTATAACCATATGCAGTTGCAACTCAGTTGCGTCCAGAGTTGCAACTGGATTTGCAGATGGATGCAATTCGATAGAAAGCGAAAGCCGCTCTTCACGTGCATCGCGATAGAGTGCTCATTGGTCACAGGAGGGACAGCAATAACACCCTTGGGAAGAGGCGCGGGAGGCGGAGGAGGAGGAGCTGTGGGTGCCACACCGGCTGTCAGACGAGCCCGACGCGCGTAGACGTTGGTGATGACACACGCCGGAGCCGATGGAGCCGGGAAACCATGTGGGGGCCACGGGCTCCTAGGGACACTGATGGAGACATCCCGACCGCATGCAGGGCCGACGGGATGTACAAGCCGTGCAAAGTCGTCGTGGCCGCGCGTGACGAGGGAGACATCCCCACCGCATGAAGTGCCGACGGGATGTACAGATCGTGCAAGGACGAGGGAGTCGTGGTCACCGTAGCCGCGCGTGGCGCGGTAGAAGGAATCACCGTGGCCGAGCGTGACGTGGGAGAGGCGACCACCGTGGTCGCGTGTGGCGCGGATGATGATGGCATCGAGGAGCCAGCGGGTGAGACCGGCAAGGCGGGGAGCGGAACTGATTTCCCAGAGTCAGGCGCGACGGAGACTGTTGAGGCGCCAGAGGAGGCGGCGTCAGAAGAGATACCTGTAGACAAAAACTTGTGCGGCGGTCCAATAGGGATGACCACAGTGTCAGAGGCATCAAGAAACTCGAAAACCACAGGGGGGCTAGGACCATCACGCTCAGCGAAGGGAAAGGCAATTTCATCAAAGATGACATGCCTAGAGATGATGAAGCGATTAGAGTAGAGGTCAAGATAGCGGTATCCTTTGTGATAGGCAGAGTAGCCAAGGAAGACGCACAAAGCAGACCGTGATGCGAGTTTGTGGAGAGTGGTGGCGGACAAATTTGGGTAACACTTTGCAGCCAAAGACCCTGAGGTGATCGTACGTCGGCGGTATGCCTAGTAAGGCAAGGTGCGGCGTGGAGAAATTGAGGGTCCTGGTATGTAAGATGTTAACCAAAGATGTCATCGTAGAGAGGGCCTCGACCCAGTAGGAGGGAGGCATGGATGCCTGAAATAGCAGGGAGCGAACAACATTATTAATGGTGCAAATAATGCTTTCAGCTTTACCATTCTGAGGTGAGGTGTAGGGGCACAACATGCGAAGATGGACACCCCAAGTGAGGAAGAAGGTGCGAGTGCTGGAGTTATCAAACTCGTGCCCGTTGTCGCACTGAACGGCCCTGACAAAGGTGCCGAACTGGGTGGAGACATAGGCGATGAAGTGAGCGAGCGTGCTGAAAGTGTCAAATTTAAAACATAGAGGAAAAGTCCAGAGATAATGAGTGCAATCATCAAGTATGACCAAATAATATTTGTAACTAGAGACATTGACAACCACAGGGGATGTCCAGAGATCACATTGAATGAGTTCAAACTTATTAGACGCACGAGATGTAGATGCATGAAAAGGGACACGAACATGTCATCCCAACTGACAAGCATAACACAAATCTAGACTAATCTCTATCTGACTGGAGATACTATGAGCAAGCTTCGACAAGGCCTCATGACCAGGGTGACCGAGACGATGATACAATAGAGGGGAGGCGACCTTGGCGACAAGGGAGTGTGCTGGAGGTAGACATAGGGAATAAAGCGGTCTGAAGCTATTGCACCTGACGATCTCATTCCGAGAGTTCAAATCCTTTACAGAACAACTAGCAAGGTCAAACTCAATAGAGCAATTATTATCGATAGTAAATGTAACACTCCAGTGTTAATGAAAGTCTTAATTCTTTCTTTGGAATTTGTCATAAGGTCATTAAAGTGTGAAATGGCACTAATAAGGATTAAAGAAAAGAAAGAAAGAATTAATAGAGAAATGGTGAATTCCATGTCTATGTTCTAAGGTTGAATCTTGTGTCATAATTCAAGTTTGAATCTTTCACATTTAAACCAAATGTCCATTTAAATTTTGGATCAAGTGTTTGAATTTTCTTTTGGATTGAAGAAGGGCATTTTGGTCATTTGAGTTTGAAGAAAACAAAAGAAAAGAAAAAAAGAGTAAAGACAGAAGGGGCAGAGGGATGGCTCGGTGCGGCGGTGCCACGCACCTGCTCGCCGCCGAGGGTACGTCCCAAGGCCACGCGTCGCGCGAGCTCAGCTCCAGCGTGGGCGAGGACAGTGGGGGGCTGCCACGGGAGCGCCCGAGGCCGGGATAAGACCGTGCCCCCAACCAGTCGCTCATTTCTCCCCGCTGAGCTTGCCGCCTAGCTCACCGCCATTTTTGCCACCGTCTTGCTGTGCAATTCCTCGCTGCCTGAGCTTCCCTCGACCCTCCGCTCAAGCTTCCAAACATCATCCATCAGTTTTCTTTAGCCGAGCGCTGGCAATTCTGCCGAGCAGAGCCGCCACCGCCGCCATGTTTCCGTTGTCGCATGGTGAGCTCCCCTCCCCGGCCGTTCTCGTCATCGTTTAGCCCTGTAGAACGGTGTTCCTAGGGTGTGTCTAGCTCCCCGTGGTGCTTGTGGCTACTGTTGGGGTCGGGGGTTGGCTGGAACGCCATCGCGCCACCGCTGGCCGCTGGCCGCCGTCGGTGTTCTCTGCCACTGTGGAGGAGGGAGCCGTCCGTGCCCAGGGAACCCTTGAAAGGAAGAGCAGCGTGTGTCCTAGGATGTTGGGTTGGCTTCCGGGTTGTTTTCAGTGCGCCGCCGCCGTGCTCTGGCCTAGCGCCGCCGCCGCTGTTGGATCTCCGCCTATGGTGGACGATGTCGAGTTCTGAGTTGGGGGCTAGGTGCGCGTGGGTGTGGGACGCGTGGCCGTGTGGTTTGTGCAGCCCCGGGCCTCGCCGCCGGCGAATCCCACCGGGGATTGGAGCCGCCGCGGTCGGTCCTGTTCGCGCGAGCGCGGGCGCGGGCGCGTCCGCGAGGAAGAAGAGGGGCAGGGAAAGGGCGGGCCCCGCTTGTCAGCCAGAGATGAGAAGGGGAGAGAGAGAGAGTTAAGGGCCGGACCCGCTGGACAGTGAGATAGAGAGAAGAGGGAGCGCGGGTTGAGAAGTGGGAAAAGCCAGGGGGTTTTCTGCAAAAGTGGTAGGGTTAGGTTTTTAGGTTTTTAAGGTTTTATTTAATGCATTCAATAGGTTAAAAATGCATATCTTTTTGTAGGAGTCTCCAAAATTTATGAAATAAATTTTGGAGAAATATTTGCATTTTTGTTTATGCATTTATAGTTTGCAATCTAGAGGTTGCATATTCTGATAATTAGGAAAGTATTAGTTTAAGTTAAGGGTTTTGCTTTATTAGTGGTTTTTTTAAAAGAATAGGTTGGGTAAGGGTCTCTAATTTAAATTTTGCATGTTCTTGCATCATATCGTGTAGACCAAGATACGTTGCAGCCGGAGCTGGTAGAAGTTCCTGACGACGTCCAGGAGGGAGACGAGGTGGTGTTCGAGTCCGAAGCAGCAGCCGCACCGCAAGCCTCTCAAGCTTTCGAGCCAGAGATCAGTGAGCCAGGCAAGCCCCGGAGCATACCTATCCCTGTTTTATTAAATGCACTACAATGTGATTGAGCCAATGTTTGGGCATTAGAATAGGAGTTGAATGAATCTCATTTTACTGCATGATCATTCCTTGATTAGAGATTACTCTGCCACCTTTTCAAAAAGATAGAAGTAGAATTGCTTAGACCTGCTCACTACAGTAGAAGTCAGGTGATTCCGGTCACCTGTACCCTAGAACTACTTGTTTATGAATTAAAATATGATTAGTGAGACTCTGAGAAATTTTGGGCAGGGCGAGCTAGTGAGGTTGGTGATATGTTGGATGCTTTGGTAACATGGGATGGTCCTGCCCAGGTAATGAACTTAGGATCATGATGTTTGCTTGAGGTCAAGCTTTGAACATACTGAGCGCATACCGGCGCTGGGGACCCGGGAAACCGATGTACTGCTGTGGTACCAATGGTTGAACTGTGACCCACCGTGTCTGGCGAGGAACGTGGGCGGGGTCGTAGTCAGTAACCCACATGCCTTGCCCGGGCACTGTGTAGGGATTGGGGATGCGACCCCGGGCTATGTGGGCACAGTTCAGGCAATGGTGGCCGCAGTGGGAAAGGTAGCTTCGTGTGGCCTTCCGGGGGCGCACACGTGGCGTGTGTCTCAGGTTTTCCCTGCAGGGTTAAAAATCGATTCAAATCGCCAAGTGTTACGGACTAGGCACATGCTTGATCACTGCCAAACGGATTAGGTTTTGCTTATGCTCACTCATATACTTCATATCATGTTTGTTAGTTATATAGTTGCTTGATTGGCTTAGTTTTGGCATGGCTAACCTAAAGGTCTAGGTTACTAATTGCCGGGTTAAAATTTGGAAAATCAAAGTAAGCTGTGTTTCTTGCAAGAGTTTGTTTACTTCTCTTTTAAACCACAAAGCCTTGCATAATCCTTGGAAACTCCTTTAGCATTAGGTTGTCGGGTAAGTCTAGCTGAGTATCTTTGTACTCAGGGTTGTTTCACCCCTGTTGCAGTTGAGCATGAAGATTAGTTGCAGCAGCTGGAGCGAAGGTTGTCCTGAAGACGTAGATCATGTCCGGGCATGACATGGTTAACTTCGCTAGCTTGTTTAATTATGACTTAAGAGCCACTTGCTGAACCTTGTTTTAACTAGTTTGTAAGTTAAAACTTACTACCATGGTTGTATAACTCTTACTTATCCGTGTTGTATATATGTGTTTGTGCAATAACTGTGATGTATCCTCTGGTGTTGGAATCCTGAGTATGTGTGATGAGACAGTTGAAAGTGGATGATTCGGGTAGTCCCGGGGACACTCGACGGAACTCCAGACTTATGCTGATCCAGGTGTGTGACGTGTTCAGTGTTTTACACTACAGATCACACCTGAGTCAGTTTAAGTAGGACCGTTCCGCTACAGCTGGTATCAGAGCTCATATCCTCAGGACATCACAGATATTGTGTTGAACCAGTAGAGTGCCCTACTTGGTAGCTACATAGGTTCTTCAGGGTGGCCCTAGTAAGCTAACTTTTAAAGTTATGTACTTACTTTCTGCTAAACTTACGATTTTGTAACGACGCACCTTCGATCAGGTATGAAAGGTAAGTTAAGATTCAGTAAGATATAATATTATGACTCTGACTTGCACAAGCTTGCTTGTGTGAGGGGCCCCGTTCACTGATTGTTCGGGGGGCGACCTGTCCATTGGCTAGCCCGTTGGGCTTGTCTTTGTGGCTTGTCGACATCTGCCGCCTGATGTGGAGTGCGGAGTTCCTGCCGTGTGATCTTATTAATCATGGCCGCTTAACCCTGAGGAGTGGTCTACTCAGAGGCATCCCATATGGCAATAATATGGGACATGCAAACGCCGACCATACGGTGGTGAGTATGGGAAAAGTGAATACATGTAAATGTATGAAGCACTGTCCATGCAGTGTTGAACGCATGGGTGCCATTCCTATAGTGAATGGTAATGTATGGTCTTCTGTAGGTACACTAACCGCGATCATAACGTATAGACTCGATAGATCTATTATAGGCTAAGAGTCGTACGAAAATGCCACCGACTTTATTCGAGAAATTGTTTGATTGAGTCAGGACGTAGGATTCGAACATGTGCACTTCATACCAGTTGCATGGGTTTGGGTAGATTTTAAGGTTTTGGTTTTCCTCCTTGGCTTAAGGTTCTGTTTCCGTGGTTCAGATGGCTGGCAACTGGATTGATGAAGAAGGGTGGACCCATGGGTTTTGTGCCAATGAGTCTGGTTTTCCTCAAATTTTGTGGGAAACAATGCAGAAGTTGGGGTATGAGGAGCGTCCTGAATATGTAGCCAAAGAAACCATCACTGAAAACCACTGTCTGTGTGAGATATACCTCCACTTTCCACCAAATCCCAAGTACCTAGAGTGGCCCACAAGAACTGTGTATGCTCAAGGCATTGAGATGATTGACTCAATTGCTTTAGTTGCCGACAAAGCTTTGACAGAGCTGTGCCATGAGCACACTGTTGAAGTAGGACAAACCAGTGCCAAGTACTTTCCATCCGAGGTGAGGTAGTATGACCTGTGGGGATCTAGAATAAGAAAGGTGAGTCAGACCTCCAAGGCACAATACCATGACTATATGGGCGCCAACAGTAGTTACATGCAAGCCCTGTTTAATATGAACCATGAGCAAGAAGGAATATATAGTCAAAGTAGGAAGGAGGTGGAGCAAGCTGCCCATAGAGAGGCTGAATTAGAAGCACAAGTGAAACATTATCAAGATGAGGCAGATGTTAGGAATGTCACAGTAGGGATCCTTCGGGATTCATATGAAAAGCGTATCAATGATCTCCAAGGCCAAGTTCAGCACCACCAAGATTATATTCATACTCGTAATTTAGAGTATGATTTGCAAGCTCAAATGTGGAACAATAATATCAATAACCTCCAACAAGAAAGGTTACAACACCTTGGTGAAATAGAGGCTTTAAGGGTGGTCCTGGAGGAAGCCCAAGGCGGACACCAGGAACCTAATCAGGGTGAAGAGCAAGGAGGAGATAATTTTGCGGAGTTTGGAGAGGAGCCAGAAATGCCAGAGGGTGATGAGGAGGAAGAACCTATGATGATGGGTGGTTGGATAGAAGTAGATGATTCAGATGAGGAAGAGGAGGAAGAAGATCTAGGAGAACCTAGTTGGCCAATTAGTGTGGAAAATCATTCATCAGCGCCATACCTTGAGGACTCTGTTGCTTCCTTCGGAGAATACAAGGGGGAATGTAGAACCTCGAGTGGTTTTAACCTGAGGTATGATAATCTTTTTGGCCTGGTTAAGGATAATCAAGAGGAAATTTGTGAGATGCTTCGGCGACTGGGTCATGATGATAATGATGCTCCTTGAGGATGTGTTGAGTAAGTGTGGTTGGTGTAAAAACTGTAAGGAATAAGTGAGCGGAGTGTACGCTCATGGGTTATCTTTTGGAGTTTCGTTTTGTACTTTTCATGTATAATTAAGTGTGTATCACACAGTTGTATTATACATGTACTGCTATGAAGTGAACTTCTGTACTGTTGCTATGAATAAGACAAGTTTGTGTAATTTCAGTATTTACCTTGCTTTTACCAAATGTTGTGCCTTACTATGTAACCATCAACAATTTGAGTTTAAATGTTAATCGGGAGTTTTTCTTTCTTTATAGAATGCCAGAACCTCAACGCAGTGGAAATGGATCTGGAGGGGCTGAAAATACCCCGCTAGAAGGGTCGAGACCTCCACAACCACCCTCTCCATTGACTGTCGCTGATGTTATGGCTCATCTTGTCAGTAACAATGATGAGCTAACCCAGCTGATGAACAAGTTGACTCAGAGTATTGCGAGATCTTCTGCCCGCCGACGGCAGGATACCATTGATGGGGTGGACTATCAAAGGTTTATGGACGTTCATCCCCCAATCTTCTCTAAGCCAGAACACCCTTTAGAAGCTGATGAGTGGCTTAGAACTATGGAGCAGAAGTTTCGTTTAATTCCCCGCATCACAGATGCACAGAAAGTTGAATATGGATCTCAGCAACTCCATGGCCCTGCCGGTACATGGTGGGACAATTTCTTGGCAATCCAACCGGCTGGAACCATTGTGACATGGGATGAATTTCGCACTGCTTTCCGTGGCTACCACATTCCTAGTGGGTTGTTGAAGATGAAGTTAGAAGAATTCTTGAGGCTACAGCAGGGTAGCAGATCAGTGTTAGAGTATACTAATGATTTCAATTTCCTGGCACAGTATGCCCGTCCTCATGTTGACACTGATGAGAAGAGGCGGGATTGTTATTATCGAGGTTTAAATTTGAAGATGCAACATAAGTTGTCTACCTGCATGTTTTTAGATTTCAATAGCTTGGTAAGTCAAGCTATTCAAGCGGAGGACCCGATGAAGGCCTATCATGTTGAGAAGAAGAGGAAGGCTGCTCCTGGTGGACCCTCTTTGGCTCCACCCCAGCAGCGTATGCGGACGGTGTTTCGTATACCAGCATGTTCCAGGTATCGTGCTCCCCAGCAACAGCAGTACCAGCAACCAAGGAACAGACAGTGGGTAGTGAGGGCTCCAGCTAATGTTCCTCGGTTGATTAGATCAGGTTTTAATAACCGTGCTTCTACTGGACAGCAACCCTGCTACAACTTGTGAGATCATGTGTGATGAAAAATTGGTTTATATTGAAATTGGCATTGCAAAGTGATTTAGCATATTGGCATAGAGTGATATGCATGTGTGCTAATGTGTTTATCTATATGCTTATGGTAGCGTGTTTGGATGTGCTCGTGGTAGCATGTTGTTTGATGTAACATGCTTGTGTGAGCGTGTTGCATGGACTAATCTTGAGTCAAGTCGGTACGCGGTTGCGTGTTGTTCATGTGCAGGCGTTGCTTGAGGCGGAGCGTGGTCGGTGACGGACTGGAACTAGGTTCAGGAGAAACTGAGGTTTCGGGACTAAGTTCAGGGAGGAACTGAGGTTCTATTGGTCAAGGATGTCACGTGGGACGTTCGGGCTAGAGAACGGTGCAGGTGAGAACTTGTCGATGCACGAGCATGTCTCGATGTCAACAGATGATGTTGATCGGAACGGAACTGCCAGCGTTCTGATTGGTGATGTGCGTGGTTAGACGAGTGGATGTCTAGACGTACGTGTGCATGTGTGTGATGCATGCACGTGTAACATTGGCTAGTTAATTGGCTTGTTAGCTAATTAATTAGTGGCACAAGTGCAGCTAGGGCTTGCTGCATACACGCGTGTGGGAGGCATGCAAAGAATAGAAGGGGCAGGTTGCCTGGCTATGCTCGTGCCTTTCCTGTGCACGTGCGTGAGCACTGAGGCAGGACTTTGGTTCCTGGCTTAGCTTTTTGTTTTGGCCGGAAGGCTGCTGTATCTTGCGTGGCTTGGTAACGTGTCCAAGCTGGACACGGTTGTTTCTGCGTAAGGAAATAAAATGAAGGCCCACATCCAGGTGTTGGTGTCGGCCAACATAAGAAGACCGAGAGAGTCTCGGCCGAGTTGACGACAGAAGGTCGAGCAGTTGCGGCTTCTGATTTTAGAGAAAATAGATACTCATCTAGGGTTTTGGGATTCGGGAGAAATCCTTTGTATGGATGCATGTGCTGGCATCTTTTGAACACATTCAATCAATAAAGATCAAGGTTTGCAAATTGATGTGTCGGTAATCTCGTTCCCTCGCTCTCTCGCTTTTCATTTTTGCAAGCGCGGTTTTGGTTCTAGTTTGATTCAGTGGTCATTGTGATTAGACTTGTTTTGATCCATCCAAAACCGAGCTAGGGCATCAAGTTATTGATCTGAGAAGTTTGATTGGTTTGCCCTAAATATATTTTGTTTAATCTCGAATTAAGGTTTAACCTATTCGCGACACCATCTGATAGGGTCTGAGTGTTTCATTAATATCTTGAGTTGTAGACCTCCGATTAATGTGATTGTAGTTGGGTTAGTTGCATAATTTCATAACCTATTTTCTGGCAAATTTTCATAATTTTAGAAGGTACTGTCTAGGAACGACACACGTTTTAGTGGAGAACCGGAATCTGTTTTCAGGGTGAAAAAGTTTCCGTTGTAGTTTGTGCTATCATTCACCCCTCCCTCTGATAGCTCATATTAGAGGGATTCGATCCTACACAACTGTGGTCAACCCGAGCACTTTACTCGGGAATGTCGGTTTCCCAAGGCCAACTAGGCACTACCAGCACTTCCAGCTCCACCAGCACCAGCAGCTGCAACAGCTACCCCAGCCCAGGGATCAGGCTCTCGCTTTGTGAAGAAGAAGTTCTTGAACACCCGCACTGGACGAGTGAATTATCTCAATGTTGAAGAGATCCCCGAGGAGGAGCCGGTGTTAGCTGGTATGTTCACTGTCAACCACCATCCAGCATTTGTTTTGTTTGATTCTGGAGCATCGCATTCTTTTATCAGTCGAAGTTTTGCACTTAAGCATCAAATAAGTGTTAAAGCCCAAGAAACCAGATATATCATTAATGCACCTGGAGCCAAGCAAGTAATCAATCAAGTGATTGATCAAACTCAATTGGAGCTTAGTGGGGTGATTTTTCTAACCAATTTAGTGGTGTTGGAAAATCAAGGGTTAGATGTAATTTTGGGCATGAATTGGATGAGGCATTACCAGGCAGTCTTGGATATACCTCTTAGGAAGGTACACTTAAAAACTCCTGAGGGAGAACCTTTGCTTCTGCAGTTGTTTAGTTTTGAAACTGCTGTTGGGTCAGTCCACAAGATTGAAGTAGTAGATTTGAAGAATATTCCCGTGGTGTGCGAGTTTCCAATGTGTTTCCTAACGACCTTCCGAGAATGCCACCAGATAGGGAGGTGGAGTTTGTCATAGAACTTGAGCCTGGGACTGCACCCATCTCCAGACGTCCCTATAGAATGACCCCAAAGGAGTTAGCAGAATTAAAAGTACAACTACAAGAGTTGCTGGATAAGGGCTATATTCGCCCTAGTTGTTCGCCCTGGGGATATCCAGCCTTGTTTGTGAAAAAGAAGGATAAGAGTTTAAGGCTTTGTGTTGATTATCGACCGTTGAATGCTGTAACTGTGAAGAATAAGTATCCTCTGCCAAGGATTGATTTGTTGTTTGATCAGTTGGCTGGTGCCAAGGTATTCTCTAAGATTGACTTAAGGTCAGGGTACCATCAGATCAAGATTAAGGTAGAAAAGATTAAGGTAGAAGATATTCCAAAGACAGCCTTTTCTATCAGATATGGTTTGTATGAATATCTGGTAATATCATTTGGGTTGACAAATGCTCCAGCATATTTTATGTATTTGATGAATTCAGTGTTCATGCCAGAATTGGACAAATTTGTAGTAGTGTTCATTGATGATATATTGATATATTCCAAAAATGAAGAAGACCATGCTGAACATTTGCGGATTGTTCTTAATAGATTGAGAGAACACCAGTTGTATGCCAAACTTAGCAAATGTGCTTTTTGGCTGAAGGAAGTTCCATTTCTGGGTCATGTTCTGTCGTCAGAGGGTGTTGCAATGGATCCTGGTAAGGTTAAGGAGATTTTGGACTGGAAGATTCCAAAGTCCGTCTTTCAGGTCCGAGGCTTTTTAGGATTGGCTGGGTACTATCGAAGGTTTATTCCTAATTTCTCCAAGATAGCCAAACCAATGACAGAGCTATTGAAGAAGCAGAATAAGTTCAAATGGACCCCAGAATGCACAGAAGCTTTCAAAACTCTGAGAAAACTTCTAACCACAGCTCCTGTCCTAGCCCAGCCAGATTTGGAAGAACCTTTTGATGTGTATTGTGACGCATCCAGAATTGGGTTAGGGTGTGTGCTAATGCAAGAAGGGAGAGTTATTGCATATGCCTCAAGACAACTCAAGAAGCGTGAAGAGAATTATCTAACTCAGGATTTAGAATTAGCAGCAGTGATCCATGCTCTGAAAATATGGCGCCATTACCTTCTTGGTAGTGTGTGTCATATTTATACAGACCATAAGAGTTTAAAGTATATTTTTACCCAGGCAGATTTGAATATGAGGCAGAGAAGATGGTTAGAGCTGATAAAGGATTATGACTTGGAGATCCACTATCATCCAGGTAAAGCTAATGTGGTGGCTGATGCTTTGAGCAGAAAGGCACAGTGTATGTGCATAACTACTAAGCATCTAGATAATACTCTATGCTTGGAGATGGAGAAGTTGAATCTTAGCATTGTACCAGAGGGGTTTGTACATAACATCAATATTACCTCCACACTGACAGAACAGATAAAGAAAGCTCAAAAGGAGCATAGAGGGATGAAGTTAATTAGAATGAGATTGCAACTTGGTCAAGCTCAATGTTTTACCCAAGATCAAGAAGGGATACTATGGTTTAAAGGAAGGTTAGTGGTACCCAAAGTACCACAGTTAAGGAAACAATTCTTAGATGAAGCTCATACATCATGTTTGACTCTACACCCTGGAAGCAATAAGATGTACCAAGATTTGAAGCAAAGATTCTGGTGGACTAGGATGAAGAGAGAAATAGCCAATTATGTCTCTGAATGTGATGTTTGCCACAAGGTTAAGGCTGATCACTTGAAGTCTGCAGGATCACTTCAACCATTAGCTATTCTGGGATGGAAATGGGAAGATATATCTATGGATTTCATTGTGGGGTTGCCTACCACATCCAAAGGATATAATTCCATCTGGGTAATAGTAGACCGTTTGACCAAGTCAGCACATTTCCTGCCAGCTAAAGTAAGGTATTCCATACGGACTTATGCAGAATTATACTTGAGTCATATTGTCTCTTTGCATGGAATACCCAAGACCATTGTGTCAGATCGTGGTTCCCAATTTGTCTCAAAATTTTGGAAACAGTTGCATCAGTTGTTGGGTACTACCTTGGTTAGGAGTTCAGCCTATCACCCCCAGACAGGAGGGCAGACAGAAAGAGTTAATCAGGTACTAGAAAATATGCTTCGAGCTTATGTTCTCACTAACTCCAAGAAGTGGGATGAATGCTTGCCTTTGGCAGAGTTTGCCTATAACAACAGTTATCAAGAAAGCATCAAGATGGCACCATTTGAGGCGTTATATGGAAGAAGGTGCCGAACACCCTTGAACTGGTCTGAGTCTAGAGAAAGAACTATATTTGGAACTGATTTAGTTATGGAAGCTGAAGAAATAGCTCGTCGAGTTCAACTAATTTGAAAACAGCCCAGTCTCGACAAAAAAGCTACATCGATAAGAGAAGACAACCGCTCTCTTTTCAGGCGAGAGATTTTGTTTATCTCAAGGTCTCCCCAATGAAAGGAATGCATCATTTTGGAGTGAAAGAAAAGCTAGCACCCAGGTACATTGGACCCTTTCAAATTGTGGAACCCTGAGGACCCGTGGCTTATCGCCTTGCCTTACCAGAAAACCTCACAGTTGTGCATGACGTGTCCATGTATCTCAGCTCAAGAAATGCCTCAGGGTACCTGAAGAAGCTATCAAAGACACAGAATTGCAACTTAAGTCTGATTTGACTTATGAAGAACATTCAGTCAAGATATTGGATCAGAAGGAAAGAGAGACCAGAAGAAGGAGTATCAAGTTCTATAAAGTCCAATGGAGTAACCATACTGAAAATGAAGCCACCTGGGAGCAAAAGGAGTATCTAGTGTCTAAGTATCCAGAGTTGTTTGTGTGGTTGCTTTTTGCTCCTTTTGTGAGATATAAGACAAGTTATGAATATGACACATTTTCCTTGCCACTGTTTCAGTAATTGCTTTTAACCCTGTTAAATCTCGGGACGAGATTTCTTTAAGAGGGGGAGGCTGTAACACTCCAGTGTTAATGAAAGTCTTAATTCTTGCTTTGGAATTTGTCATATGGTCATTAAAGTGTGGAATGGCACTAATAACGATTAAAGAAAATTAAGAAGGAATTAAAAGAGAAATGGTGAATTCCATGTCTATGTTCTAAGGTTGAATCTTGTGTCATAATTCAAGTTTGAATCTTTCACATTTAAACCAAATGTCCATTTAAATTTTGGATCAAGTGTTTGAATTTTATTTTGGATTGAAGAAGGGCATTTTGGTCATTTGAGTTTGAAGAAAACAAAAGAAAAGAAAAAAAGAGTAAAGACAGAAGGGGCAGAGCGGTGGAGGCCGGGCCGGGGCACTGCTCGGCGCGGCGGTGCCACGCACCTGCTCGCCGCCGAGGGTACGTCCCAAGGCCACGCGTCGCGCGAGCTCAGCTCCAGCGTGGGCGAGGACAGTGGGGGGCTGCCACGGGAGCGCCCGAGGCCGGGATAAGACCGTGCCCCCAACCAGTCGCTCGTTTCTCCCGCTGAGCTCGCCGCCTAGCTCACCGCCGTTTTTGCCACCGTCTCGCCATCCTCGCCTTGCAGTGCAATTCCTCGCTGCCTGAGCTTCCCTCGACCCTCCGCTCAAGCTTCCAAACATCATCCATCAGTTTTCTTTAGCCGTGCGCTGGCAATTCTGCCGAGCAGAGCCGCCACCGCCGCCATGTTTTCGTTGTCACACGGTGAGCTCCCCTCCCCGGCCGTTCTCGTCGTCGTTTAGCCCAGTAGAACGGTGTTCCTAGGGTGTGTCTAGCTCCCCGTGGTGCTTGTGGCAGTGTTGGGGTCGGGGTTGGCTGGAACGCCATCGCGCCACCGCTGGCCGCTGTCGTGGAGCTACGCGGGTTGCCGTGGAGGGTTGGCTTCCGGGTGGTTTTTAGTGCGCCGCCGCCGTGCTCAGGCCTAGCGCCGCCACCGCTGTTGGATCTCCGCCTGGGGTGGACGATGTCGAGTTCTGAGTTTGGGGCTAGGTTCGCGTGGGTGTGGGACGCGTGGCCGTGTCGTTTGTGCAGCCCCGGGCCTCGCCGCCGGCGAATCCCGCCGAGGATTGGAGCCGACGCGGTCGATTCTGTTCGCGCGAGCGCGGGCACGTCCGCGAGGAAGAAGAGGGGCAGGGAGAGGGTGGGCCTCGCTTGTCAGCCAGAGATGAAGGAGAGAGAGAGAGAGAGTTAAGGGCCGGGCCCGCTGGACAGTGAGATAGAGAGAAGAGGGAGCACGGGTTGAGAAGAGGGAAAAGCCAGGGGGTCTTCCGCAAAAGTGGTAGGGTTAGGTTTTTAGGTTTTTAAGGTTTTATTTAATGCATTCAATAGGTTAAAAATGCATATCTTTTTGTAGGAGTCTCCAAAATTTATGAAATAAATTTTGGAGAAATATTTGCATTTTTGTTTATGCATTTATAGTTTGTAATCTAGAGGTTGCATATTCTGATAATTAGGAAAGTATTAGTTTAAGTTAAGGGTTTTGCTTTATTAGTGGTTTTTTTAAAAGAATAGGTTGGGTAAGGGTCTCTAATTTAAATTTTGCATGTTCTTGCATCATATCGTGTAGACCAAGATACGTTGCAGCCGGAGCTGGTAGAAGTTCCTGACGACGTCCAGGAGGGAGACGAGGTAGTGTTCGAGTCCGAAGCAACAGCCGCACCGCAAGCCTCTCAAGCCGTCGAGCTAGAGATCAGTGAGCGAGGCAAGCCCCAGAGCATACCTATCCCTGTTTTATTAAATGCACTACAATGTGATTGAGCCAATGTTTGTGCATTATAATAGGAGTTGAATGAATCCCATTTTACTGCATGATCATTCCTTGATTAGTGATTACTCTGCCACCTTTTCAAAAAGATAGAAGTAGAATTGCTTAGACCTGCTCATTACAGTAGAAGTCGGGTGATTCTCGGTCACCTGTACCCTAGAACTACTTGTTTATGAATTAAAATATGATTAGTGAGACTCCGAGAAATTTTGGGCAGGGCGAGCTAGTGAGATTGGTGATATGTTGGATGCTTTGGTAATATGGGATGGTCCTGCCCAGGTAATGAACTTAGGATCATGATGTTTGCTTGAGGTCAAGCTTTGAAAGTACTGAGCGCATACCGGCGCTGGGGACCCAGGAAACCGATGTACTGCTGTGGTACCAACGGTTGAACTGTGACCCACCGTGTCTGGCGAGGAACGTGGGCGGGGTCTGTGTCAGTAACCCACATGCCTTTGCCCGGGCACTGTGTAGAAATTGGGGATGCGACCCCGGGCTATGTGGGCACAGTTCAGGCAATGGTGGTCGCAGTGGGAAAGGTAGCTTCATGTGGCCTTCCGGGGGCGCACACGCGGCATGTGTCTCAGGTTTTCCCTGCAGGGAATCGATTTGAATCGCCAAGTGTCACAGAGTTGACACATGCTTGATCACTTCCAAACGGATTAGGTTTTGCTTATGCTCACTCATATACTTCATATCATGTTTGTTAGTTATATAGTTGCTTGATTGGCTTAGTTTTGGCATGGCTAACCTAAAGGTCTAGGTTACTAATTACCTGGTTAAAATTTGGAAAATCAAAGTAATTAAGTTAGTAAGCTGTGTTTCTTGCAAGAGTTTGTTTACTTCTCTTTTAAACCATAGAGCCTTGCATAATCCTTGGAAACTCCTTTAGCATTAGGTTGTTGGGTAAGTCTAGCTGAGTACCTTTGTACTCAGGGTTGTTTGACCCCTGTTGCAGTTGAGCCTGAAGATTAGTTGTAGCAGCTGGAGCGAAGGTGGTCCTGAAGACGTAGATCATGTCCGGGCACGACATGGTTTACTTTGCTAGCTTGTTTAATTATGACTTAAGAGCCACTTGCTGAACCTTGTTTTAACTAGTTTGTCAGTTAAAACTTACTACCGTGGTTGTATAACTCTTAGTTATCCATGTTGTATATATGTGTTTGTGCAATAACTGTGATGTATCCTCTGGTGTTGGGATACTGAGTATGTGTGATGAGACAGTTCAAAGTGGATGATTCGGTTAGTCCCGGGGACACTCGACGGAACTCCGGACTTATGCTGACCCAGGTGTGTGACGTGTTCAGTGGTTTACACTACAGATCACACCTGAGTCAGTTTAAGTAGGACCGTTCCACCAATGTAAATTAGCGAACAGAGATAAGATTCTTAATAATTTGTGGAGACCCAAGGATATTATTAAGACGCAAAGAGCGAGATAACTCAGTGAACCAAGTCCCAATAACGGGAAGCATGGAGCCATTACCGACAACAATAGATGAAGGAGCAGGATATTGTGGGAAAAAAGTATGTGAACAATTGTTGGAACAGGGTGTCATGTGAGAGGTAGCACCTGAGTTGAAGTACCATACGTTGGATGGAGGCTGATTCAGTGTTGCCATGCTGTAAGCAGAGGCCAACGACTACTGATCCCAGGAAGGCAGCCCAGCCATGGGGTTGTAATACCCTGATGGAGCCCACTAGCTAGCCCCCTTAGTTGAAGACCAAGCCGGGGTGGCCATGGGCTGCAGCTGAGCGATGAAAGCCTACTGTTGGGGATGAGGCTGGGGAATCGGCGTCAACGGGGGACGAGGTCCTGGCTACATCTGGATGGTGCCCATCCAGGGGTCGTAGAAGGTGGGCCACGAGGCGGAGGGAGCAGCAGCCTTGGCGCTAGGCGGCTGCTGCTGCTGGGCACCTGTAGGTTGCTGCTACTAGGTCCCCGAGAGGGGCGCTAGCCGTTGCCCCCACTGTCGCCATGGGTGCCGTCGCCGCCATTGCCGTCGCCGCGATTGCTGCAGCTGTTGTTCTTGAACCCGCCGTCGTTCCCACCATCGCCGCCCCCTTAGCCGAAATTGGGCTGCTGCGGGACGGCAGCCAGAGAGGACTGCCGGTTCTCCAAGGTGATCTCCTCCAGTAGGAGAACATCACGGGCCGCCTGGAAGGAGGGGAATGGATGAGTGCGGCGGAGCAGGGTCCCGACGTGGGCAAAGAGCTCATTGAGGCCCCGGATCACGTTGAGGACGAGGGTGCGGTTGGTGATGGTCTCGCCAAGGGCGCCGAGATCTTCAGCCATCTTCTTCAGGCGGTGGCAATACTCCGTGATGGAGAGGTCGCCCTGGACGAAGTTGCGGAACTTCGTTTCGAGCCAGATGGGACGTGGCTCCCGGTTGCTGAGGAGCTGTGACTCGACGGCGAACCAGGTATCCCGAGCGGTGGCGCCCTGGGAAGAGAGGACGTCGGCGAGGTCGTCGGAGAGGGAGATGAGGATCCAGGATTTGACCACGCAATCCATCCGGTCCTAGTCGAGAGAAGGGACCGGTGAGGCGAGGAATACATGATTCTAGAGGGAGAACTTCCTAAGAGCCAGCAGGAACTGATCACACCAACTACTGAAGTTGCTGGAGTCGACGTTGAGGATGATGGGGACGAGGCTCCGGATGTTGTTGACGACGACTGCCTCGGCGTGGAGGTTCAGGAGGGTGGCGACCTCCTGAAGGAGCATGGCGATGTGGAGGTCGCCGAGGCCGGCCATGGGGAAACCCTACGACGGGACTGGAAGGGGGACTGCTGCGGTGGCTGCGACAGCCGCATGCTCTTTGGCGATGCACACCTGGGCGTCCTGGAAGCAGGCGATGGCGGCGTCGCGAGCCTGGGGCGGCAGCCGTGGCTTCATCCTCAGCTAGGACAGCATGGGCCATGGCTTCGTCATACTCCTGCTGATGCTTCTTTGCGAGATCGTTGGCCTGCTCTTGGGCGAGCCGCACGGTGGTCTTGTCCTGCTGGACAGCGGAGGAGAGGGAGACAGCAGAGGCATTGGGATCGCCGAGGAGTGGATTGGCCTTCGGATCGCCCTTCGGGAGGGTGGATGGGAGGCCGACATGACGCCAAGGAAGGAGAGGAGGGGCGCTGCACGGCAAGAGCCGGCGCGCGGACGCAGCACGACGAGGGGCCGGCACGCTAGGGCAGCGGAAGGTGAGGAATCCGAGGGAAAACCCGGACTCTTGATACCAAGAGAATATGGCTCGGGAAAATAGTGGATTGATTGGTAAGAGTACATAGGTGTACACTATATAGGCAAGGATCGTCTAGGGTTAAAAGAATATACCAATCAATGGAGAACCTTGCCTAATATACAATCATCTACCATAAAACCCTAAGGCAGCCCGGCCACCTATTGTGGGCGCATGGGCCCAACTGGCCAGCTCCTAATAGCGCAATCTAACAATGACCCTTACTTAATGTGTTTCTTGAAATTAATTCAAGATCTTTATACTTCTTGAAAAATTCTACAGAAGCAATATCTTTCCATTAAAGATGCCATTCAACAATCGGTATGACAATACTTCCTCTTTTAATTACAACAAGCCAATTTATCCCTTTTTCACAATCTTTTATATATGGTTTTTCTTATTAATTAATTTGTGGCTCTAATTTGTGCAGTTGAAGTTAAAGATTGATATAGCATGGATTTATGATGCACCAGGATCTAGAGAAATATTCTGAATGCAGTAATTGTTATATTGATGCCCATGAGAATGAAAGACACTCTTACTAAGATGGCACGCTGCTTACCTCTGTCGGCCATCGCGCTCGTCCGCCCCTCACGATGACTCACCTGCGGCGCCATGGCCATGGGCACCTCCTGCGCGCTATGGGAGCGGCTCGCGGTCGGGCGCAGTGAGGCCGACCCCCACCCCCACGACGCATTGCAGGCCCCATGCCCCCGGCGGACGAGCGCGACGGGGGGCGGGAGCCTCCGCGCTGCGCCGTCGTAGGAAGGGGGATCCTTCGCTCCTCTACTTCCACGGGGATCCTCCGCGCCGCTCGACGGGAGAGACATGCTTCCACATCGCGTTGCCGTAGGAAGGGGAGCGAGCGGGAGGGGTGGGCCTCCGTCGGCCGCCGCTCCTCCATTCGCCGTGAGCGCGGGCTGCAAGAAGGGGGTGAGCGAGAAGGGGAAGATTTCGATGAATGCCCGGGGGGGAGGGGGGTGGGGGGCTCGGTATCGAGGGTAAGCGCGTGTGAGTGCTGTGAATACCGATTGGTATTGGTGTTGAATTCCAATTCCGAATTCCAAGCCATCCAAATAGCCAATATTAAGACTACTAATGCCAATTCTGACTCCGAGCCTGAAATATCTACATGCAAATGTAGTGTTGTAGGATTTTTTTTTTCAAAAGCCAGAATTGCAGTTTTCATGGGACGCACGCATTGGACAATTCATTCATGCAGGAAGTATGCACTACACAGTTCATGTATGCATGAATGGATTATTCCACTTCAGCATGATTTTACAACGTTTCTTAGATGTGGCCAGCTCAGTTTTGTATATATATTTGTTCTGGTGATGGTGCCTGTCATGTTCTGTTCCTTTAAAACCTTTCGTTGCAGTGTTTTTTTTTCCCTGCAAAGGTTCGATTTAGGTTTTACTGTGGCAGACGTCCACAGTTGGAAAAAGTGTGCCTTTCATCCTCCAAATATGACCCAGGTGTGACATTTATCTCTTATGTTTTAATTGGTGCAAATCAATCCCTTAACTAATTAAGTTGGTGCAGTTGGTGCATTAATCATCCCTACCTCAACTTTACAATATTTTAGTATCGTTCGACACAATTTACACCAATCATCTGACAGATCAATGATTAGCCATGTCATATGGTGAGTCAAAATATAAAGTCTACAAGAAAATCAGTAATAATATATATAAATTAGTTGTCCTACAAATTTAAACTTCACTAATGATGTAGATTTAAACCGGACGCGATCATATCATGACTAGAGGAGATTATGCCCTCCTATGCCATGCCTTGAAAATAAGGTGACAATGGTTACATTACTTGTAACAAAGGAGAAATCAAAAATTCTCAAAAAATAATGAAATCAATTCGCACTAAATTGTTACAATGATTGACTCAATATATGACATAGCAAAGCAATGATCAGTCAAATGAGTATATGGCTCAAATTACAGTCAAATGGCACTAATCATTGTTAAATAAAGGTTGGGATGGTAAGTGTACCGGTTTCATTAGTTAAAGGGTTAGTTTGCACTAATTGAAACGTAAGGGATGAATATCACGCTGTTGCAATAATTGAAACGTTTGCAAGGTTTTGTCAAGGATTACACATGTTGTTCCAAACACGGTAAAAAAGGAATATGCAAACGAAACAGCGGCTTCATTGCTGATCAAGTGTATGGTAACGATGAGAGAGTCGAAGGTGACACTAAAATTATGATGGATGATGATACTGATTCTGATCTAGGAAAAAATGGACCATAACCTTTTAGAGAAGCATATTTAAAATGAATATCATGAAACAAAAAAAAACTAGAACCGGTGGGGTATTAGGGCCCCACAGTTTTCCATTAAGAAGAAGTAACCTTCTCAGGAGTCCTGGATGGTACTCAGTTGCTCTAACCACTAGGCTAGAGGCCCTTTCACTGAATATCATGAAGCATGAACTCTGTTTGCGAAAATAAAAATAGGAAGCCGAACCAAACCAGAAACAAGCTGCGCAAGCCTCCATCCTGACTTGATAGTAACTGTGAAGCCTCCTGTCATGACGAACCGAGCAGACACATGGTAATCATGTCCCAGAAGGTAGTCACTTCCAAACATGAATACTATCACCACCTGGAGAAGGTACTGACCAATGAAAGGAACTCTTAATGCAGTCAACCAACATATGTTGATACACGAAAAAATTTCAGAATGCTCCCCAGTGCATCATTTGTACAAAATTACAGGCTGTTCTTCCAAGCTTGGGGCCTTCTCATCCACTGTTCAACTTGTTGAGAAAGGGGGCTGAGGCTTCGGAATGTGTTAGTCCAGTTTTGCACCAAGTGCTACCCACAACAGCATGTGATTTCTAGCGAGTCATACCAATTTGCAGACGGTGTTATACTGATAATAGCTCTATAGCAGGATTTCAAGTTTTCAACAGTGCATCATCATTCATAGCTCAGCAATTTTGCCATGCAATTCCTACCATCAAATCTGACATGGAGTCAGATTCCCGTGCTGAGAGAATGCTCGGTGACTAACCACTGCCTCATGAGGTTTTTGCCGCTTCTAACATTATCTACAGTACAATGACGAAGAAATGCTGGATGAGCAGCCTAAACAAGCAGAATATATTAGAAAACACATAATTGCCCTAGCATCATTTTGTCGACGTGACCAATTCTATCAGGCGGCACAAACAATGGATGGCACAAACAATGGATGTGATATTCCCCTGCATCAAAATGTGGGCGTATGACACATTTTTTCGATAAGGGAAGTTTTTATTAATACCAAAATTCTTACATCAAGATGATATGCAAACCTTGGAACACTCTGACCTCTGCATCAAGATGCACACAGCCATACAAGAAGAGAAAAAAAAAACAACACACTAATGACACTCAATCCGACGACTAGACTGCCACCCATGTGCCTGGGTAAAAAACTCCTTGGCCACCTGCGCCAATTGTTGACATGCCGCTGTAACCAAGTCCTGTGAAGAAGGTTTCTGAAGGATAGCCCATGTACGGAGCCAGTGTATAACCGAGTAAACAACCTGCAAAGGAGATGATACAATTTTGTTTTCAAAGACCATGAATCCTATTATAATCAAAACCTCTGCGGGACAAGAAAAATTAATCACAGCAACAAAAAGGTTTTAACGGAACAGAACACGACAGGCACCTTCACCAGAACTTGTCCAGAATCAGTGTACGAAACTGAGCTAAGTACTGATCAACGATAAGACGAGCACCATCTGTCATCCACCTTCAAACTCTTAACAGCGATTAAAACTCAGGATTGGCCAAAAACTCTTACAACTTAATTCGTTGGGACTTGTACCCAGCTAGCGACGGACCAAGGAGGCCGCAAAGCTGTTTCTCCATGCATGAGCCACAAAGCGCCAGGTTTACGTCTCCATCGTCCTGGGCTCCTGCCCCCATACAACAGTTACCGTCACAGTCATACAGTTTTGCAACACGTTGGGTGCAGGTACACCATACAGTTTTGCAACCCTTAACGCTATAGCTTAAAACAGACCAGCTTCAGAAGTCCCTACGTAACATTAACTTCAACTCCTACACCAGATCCTTATTTGTTCAAACAGAGTAGTAGTTCAATTCACAGTCATCCACCGGGGTTCATTGGTAAAGTTGACGGATAACTGAAAGCGGGCAGAGAGCAACTTTTTCCTCACGTTGAATCGCATATTTCGTTGCGTGGAGATAGCACAGTGCGGCTCCAGCGACCTTCCACACGAAGCCGCACTTGCTGATGCTCTTGGTAGACCTTGCTCGGTCATAGACGATCCGGTAGATCGCGCAGGCCTCCATGAACACCTCGGAATGGTCCCGCGAGGTTTCTTCGAATTTTTCAGTGCCATAGAGCAACTGCAGGTTACAAAACCATGTATGAGTGCTGGTAGAAAGAACCCTTAAGCTAGCTTATCTTATTCCTTATGGTTACAAACATGCCGGCAGTTATCGAGTAAGATAGGACGCTTACATGTTTATAGTTTTGGTAGAGTTTTTGAAACTCCTCGTCCTTTTCTTCTTTATTCAGATCAATAAGTTCCTTACTCTTTCTCAAGTACTCTTGGTAGCGGGACTCCCATAAGAATGTGCATTCTGGGGTTATCTCCACTTCAGTGAAACATGGCAGCATTGTTATCTCTGATTACAACAAGCAAAGTACAGAAACGAGAAAATAAGTATAACTTTCTAGAAATAGGAAACTTCATAAAGTTGTCCAACATAAAATTTTATTACGATCAGTCGCACAATAAATTTCGATAAGGTGAGCCCTGAAAAATAAATCTTGGAATGGTATGTAAGCTAATGGAGGCAGGGGTAAAAGAACTCATCTGTTTTTTCAATGTGTACACAGAATTAGGAAATCTGAAAATTATCCATAGTTTGTTTCTCAACCAAGTCCCTTCATATCAGTTTCAGATCAACTACAACTGAAAAAAAAATCCTCCCAAGAAATTTACTCATACCTAACCAGGTTCTGGTGATGTCTTAGTTGTGTACATATATAGGAAGTAAATTTAAGCCGATGGCAAGGGAAAGCATACCAACAAGAGTACAAGGGCTTCTCCAGTGGCCAAATGAAAAAAAAAAATCCATAGATGCCACGTTAGTATATTTAAATGATAAAAAAAAATTACTCCTGCAGATTCTCTGCAAGTGGACCCCGCCATATAAGATTAAACAACTAGAGAAAACACATGTTCCTGACCAGCGGCAGTTGGACGTTGAGACCCGTGATACTGGCTGGCAGGTGGGGTTACCTCGTTTTTATCCCCCAGGAATTCTAGTCTCTCCTCGATGATCGCAATCCTCCACTGGTGGATTCGATTCATGCTAATGCCACATCGGACATGATTCGCTTTCGAATTCTTACTGGAGAAGCCCTAACCACTGCAAAGATATAGAGTGGACTCCCTCCCAAACGCCCCAAATCCACCAAACTCCGGAGCAGCCACCTCCATGGAGCTGGAGCCTCCCCTTAGTTCATCTTGATGAATTTGGTGGATCAGGTAAAAAGGTGTTATAGAAATTTTTGGACTGAAGCTAAAAAACATGCATTGGAGAAGTCCCAAACAGGCCCCATAAACCTAAACCTAACATATCTCTGAACCGTCCTCTTCTCCAGTTCACTCATCGCCACCCCATCACCCAACCAACTAGAAAAATGGGTCCATTTTGGGCAATGCCAAGAAAGGAGGCTGAACAAGACACAACACATACAGCTTGCTTCCTTGTGACACCGCTTTTTTTTAGCGACCGTGCCTTAGCACGTTTTTCATTAAGAAGAAGAGGAAACAGAACGTTTTTGGATACACGTAGTCATCCAAGCGTGATGACTAAGAAGCCAGGAGCAAGAAAGAAAGGCGAGGAGCCACATAATTACAATGGCGCGACCTAAAGAAGCGAGGACTTGAGAGGGGGGAGGGAGACCAACATCGGACAGAGAAAGAATCCTTGCTAGCGACCATTTGTTGATCTCATCGAGAATGTGACTCAAGAGTTCGGAGATAGACTTGCTGCATCTGTTGAACACCCTGGCATTTCGCTCCAACCATAGAGACCACACCACCAGGACTACCATCGTATCCATTATTTTCCTGAGGACCTTGGGAATTCTCCTTCGGGAACGCGCCCACCAGTCCGCCAAGGAAAGCTCAGTTGGGGTCGGCGTCAGTGCTTGAGCGCCAAACCAACGCAGCAACCTGTACCAAACTTGACGGCTGAAAGAGCAACCAAGTAAAAGATGTGTTACCGTTTCAGACTCTTGACAGCATAGGGAGCAGGTGTCAACATCTTGTAGCCCATGGCGCTTCCTTCTTGCCGCGGTCCAGCAACAGTCATGCAGTGCTGTCCATACAAAGAATTTGCACTTCGCAGGCGCCCTCGATTTCCATAACACCTTTGCGCCCGGGATTGCATACTGTCCCAGAAAGAAAGCTCTATAGGCCGAGGCCGTGGTGAAATTCCCATCCGCGGTCCATCTCCAAATGAATCTGTCACGTGTTCCATCTTCTAAAGCATAATCCTGGAGTCATTCCCAGAGGTCCAGGTAGTCAAGAATCACCTGAACCGTAAGCGCCCCAGAGATGTCACGCGCCCATCTCCGGTTTTGTAAGGCCTCCATCACCGTTCTGGTCTTTTTGATACGAGGCCCAATTGCTTGTAGCAGGCAGGGAGCAATGTCCGCCACCGATTTGCCATCTAGCCACTTGTCTACCCAAAAAAGCGTTCGAGCGCCATCGCCGACCTGGACCGTGATCGATGAATGAAACATGGCTGCAACCTGGGGTTCAACTTCATCTGGCAGGGAGCTCCATGGCTTATTGTCCTCCATTCGTTTGGCCCATAACCAACGCATCCTTAGAGCGTGACCAAAGATCACCAGGTCCGGTATTCCAAGACCTCCCAAGTCGGGCGGTCTACATACCTTAGGCCAAGCTAGTAGACAGTGACCTCCAGAGACAGTTGTTGTTCCCTTCCATAAGAAAGCTCTTCGCCTCTTATCAATTTGTGCAATCGCCCAGGGTGAAAGTGCAACGGCAACAGCCGTATGGATAGGAATGGCTGACATCTTTACTTTCACTAAAACCCCGCGACCAGCCTTGGTCATCATGTGTGCCTTCCAAGTCGGAAGGCCTGCTGCAATTTTGTCCACCAGAGGAATTAGGTCCTTCTTTTTAAGCTTGTTGATAGAAAGGGGAATGCCGAGATATTTGCATGGGAATGACTCCAGCTGACCCGAGAAGAATTGCATGAGCACAGCCGTCTGGTCCAGGTTGCACTGGATTGGAGAAATCAGGCACTTGTTCGGATTTGTATGTAAGCCTGAGGCAGAGCCGAATAACTCCAGTATGGTCTTGTTAGCACCGCCACAATGAATATCTACGCCAAGCATGAGGTGAAGGTTAAGCATTATGTTCTTAACTTCTTATTTGACATCCTGATCTTTGTTATCATGAAAAACTATTGCTACGTACTAGAATTGATTTGAAACAAATGATTCACTTTGTAGCAAATATTGGCTGCGCGCACATTCTCAGTTGTAGAGGTTGGAATATTGACTATTCCATTATCTATATGGTTCACTTTGTATAAGTGGCACATACATCCTCAGATGTAGAAGCTGGAATATTAACTATTCCATTATCTACAAAAATCACAGTTTACCCAGGAACCACACAACTTGCAAAGCAGCAATCATAGGAGAAACAATGCAATGCGCATGATTATTGTACTGCAACAAATAAATTAAAATAGCAAACACTATTAAACTCAAAAAGTGACAACGAAGTGCCAGCTAGAAAGACAGCTTACGGATTTTTTTATCATTCTCAGATTTTTGCAACATTGCTTTTTCAGTCTCATCGTAGATTCTGCCCAGTATAGATGTCGAATGGTAAGATGGAAATGTTTTTTTCTCCATGAAGTGCGGGTATTTTTCTACACTCAGATCACGATCAACTTTTACCTGTTTAGAAACATGGCAGGAAACTATGAAACAACTGCTGAAGCAGAGCATGCTATCACAAGACTAATGACACAGTGAAGTGAACTTTGGCCTTAGTATTAAATATCTAACCAACAGGGAATTTCCCTTCATTTCTTTTGTGCAGGGCAAATCAAATATGAAAAAAAAACAACTATACAAATGCATAATTGCATAGAAGCCTAGAACATTTCGAAGCATTTCGAAACTACAAACAGTACAAGGATAAGATTGGAATTAACCTTTTTCCCATCCAGAGCCCAATAATAAAGGTTAAGTAATTTAATCATCTTATTTGCAATTAATTCCTTTTCGTCTTCATCGACTTCTTGTGTTAAGAACCGATCCATGTATGCTAACCAACAATCAGATGATGTACCAACAGCATAGCTGGAAGGAGGGAAATCCAAACATGTACCGATCAGATCAACACAATGGAATCCAAAGAGGACTTGTAGAGAGAACAAATTTATAGTTAGGAGACTAGCGAAGAATTAAAGAAGATCTCAGCACGCACAGGATATCCTGTGTTATTACTCTAGGAAACATCCTCATATAGTATTACATTAAACAATATAAAAATCGTGTCGATCTATACATTGGAGTCGATTGGCAACGATGCTGTAACTAGTTTATAGTAATTTATCATTTATGCAACTTATTCAGATCACTAATATGATGAAGGAATTCTTGGCAGGTGGCTCTAGTAGCACTCCTCAGGTCCTGGGTTCGACTCCCCGTGGGAGCGAATTTCAGGCTGAGGTTAAAAAAAATCCCCTCGTCTGTCCCACGGCCAAAGCACAAAGCACAGGTCTAAGGCCCGGCCAGGTTGTTGGTCGTTCTCACACGGGCTATGGTGCCGCTGTGTAAGGGTGGGGCAGGGGTTCGGGGGTTTTCTCGACCTGCGTGAGAAGGTCTTCTTCCTAGCAAAATGTCCGGGGGCTGTCTTACCCCCTGCAGGTCGAGTTCTTTTATAATATAATAAGCAAATTTGGAAAATGCAACAATGGCCAGACATACACTCTGATGTGTTTCTGTTACAAGAACACTATACATTCCATGGATAAGATATATCCGTAGACTTGTAACATAGATTCAAAACATATCCTGTTGAATGGCGCAAACCCACCAGTGGCTGCACCATATTTGGACTGACCAAATGCATGAGCAATACATACTAGTAAATAACAAATGACATTATAAGCTTGAAGGCACCCGGGTTTTGGTATGTCAGCATACTGCAACTTCACCTTGCTTTGCAACTAAGGATGGTCATGGGCATAATTGATTGGATATCGTGAAATAATTAAAGATATGTGTTTCGGTACATAAGAAAGAATGGTTATATGGTTTTCAAAAGCAAAAGTAGCAATGAACGATGAAAATTCTAAACCAAAGTTCACCTTGCTTTGCAACTAAGGATGATCATGGGCATAATTGATTGGATATCGTGAAATAATTAAAGATATGTGTTTCGGTACATAAGAAAGAATGGTTATATGGTTTTCAAAAGCAAAAGTAGCAATGAATGATGAAAATTCGAAACCAAAGTAACATCCAGTGAAAACTATGATATAATTAATAATTGAAGAGATGCAATACTTGGGTATAAACGTAGTTGTCAAGCATTCATTAAATAGCACTCTTTCGAGAACCACTTCATTAAAATCCTGGGGTCCCTTGGGCTTGTGCTGGGTCTCCTCGGGTTTGAATAGTGGAACCCATGGTTCACTTCGCTTCTCGAATTGCTTTAGTAACTGAAACACAATTTTTCGCTATCAGAATTGCAACAAGCCATTTGAAAAGTTAAAAAAATAGCACATAGTAATTAGTGTTTCAAATAGATGGAAGCAGACTATAGGGTTTAGCAGCAGCCTTCTCCAGCTGTTAAAAACACTGCTATAGCCCACTATTTAAAACACTAATCATACTGTGCAGAAGAATGCTACTATGCTAGCACACAAAAGACGTAATTCTTTAGAACAAGAACCACCTAATGTTTAAAGGAAAAGTCTAGTCACTCGGGCTCAATCGATGGGGCAACAAGGAGTCGACCAACCGGCCACCCATTGTCAATGAGTCAGGAGGTGGCGCAGGGGTATCCTACCGCAAAGCTGATGATGTAGCAGCCAAGGCAGGCTGGGGGCGGGGAAAGGGGTCATGGAAAGCACCACTCATGGGGAACATGATGGTCTAGATCGGGAGGACGCTTCTGAACTGGTAGTTCGTTATCAAAGTTCTGCACTTTCATGTTTTAAGCCAAAATTGACAGAGGAAGCATGACAGTATTGTGAAGTTTGATTTTGGGAGCAAAAAAGAAGTCCATTTAACAAAGGCTTAAGTGGCAACCTCCCCGTGAACTCAAGTCTACACCCGCTTTGTCGTGATGTGGTGCTTCAAATGAGAGCACCCGCTGCAGGTCATATACATGTTTAACTTAAAAGGGTGGAAGGCAAGAGTGCAAGATAAGGTTGCTAGGACCTTTAGAATGATGCTGTCTATAGACCGTGTCATGCATTCTCAATCGAATCAGAACTACCCGACTGGTATGCATTTATGAGAATATCTAGATCCGTATTCGTAGTCGAATCAAAATACGAAAAACAATGCTATTGGAATTCGTATTCGGCCACATCTGATCCGTTTCTACCCCTGGATACCATGTTATTAGGAACGTGGTGAAGTATTCCTGGCCACTGGCCAGCCCAAGGAGCAATACATGTTAGGAATGAGAAGACTCGAAAAAGATAAGGTGAAAAGGACCTTTTACGCTCAACATTTACTGGAACAACTAAGTTGAAATTTAACTCTGATGGAGACTACTTCCTCCAAGAGGATGTGCACAGGAGTGGGGAAATTGGATTGGGTTCTAGCCCATGTGGTAAGAGCTGATTGCATGTATAAAGAGTAACTGCTGCCATATCTTGTTGTTTTGTCAACAGACTGAACTCAAATAGTGAGTCAAGCAAGGACTGGAAACAACAGCTTCTGAGCTATCTTCGGTTTGTAGTTTGGACTGTAAATCCAACCTTTGGAGTCTGAATTTTATTAGCTTCTAACTCAATTATGTTCCTAGACTATGAAATAAAGCACATAGATGATGGCTGCGCAAGGAAGTGAGTCAGTTCGATAGAATTTTATTCATACAAAAATAACACTGCTCATGCAGTGGGACGCCGGACGCGTGATCCCGGAAATGGTTGAGGGAGCCACATGGTACAACTCCAGCCTGATCACAGGTTGACTGTTTCATTATGAAATATTCTGGTATCCTATTCAGCAGTTGGAGAAGCTGAGCTCACCAGAAAATGATTGGAGGTCATGGATCATGTAGCTGCAACTTTGGAAGGGAAAACTTGACTATCATATAGATTGGAATTGTAACCCATACATGTCTAAGAAACAGATCGCTCAAGGCCCACAAGACTACAAATGGCTCATGAGGCAGCCTGTGAGCCAAAGATAGTGATGAAGCTTGAGGCTTGTGGGAGCAAGTCCTAGTCATCGCAGAGACAAAATAAAAGATTCCTAAAGAACTTACATAAAATGAAAAATAGAAATGAACTGACCATGTGATTTTTTGAGACCCAGAACTCGTCACCATCAAAATCGCTATTAGCCATCTCATCAGCCAATGATCGTTGCCCAGAAACAGGGAAAAGTATTGCATTTTTTGAATATCCAACAAAATTCTTTTCCAGTCCACTAATTTGCCTTGCAGTTAAGACATGTATATCACCGAAATGGAGGCCAGGATGTTTAAACACAAGCACATCTCCAGAGTATTGGCCACTTTCACTGTTTGGTAGGACATAAAGTCAGCAATAAACAACAGTAGATCCTGCTGTCAAATATTAGTCATCTCCAATAACTGATAACTGCCTATCAATGCATGTTTTATAGTGGGCTAGCCATGCCAAAAAGTTCAAGTTTTCAATATCTTCTGTGAAGCATAAAAACATTTCCCTTTTTATGCGAGGTAATAGCAAACCTTTCCACAACCCACTTTTTAGAATTTCTTAAAAGATTGTGTTCACAACTAAAAAGTTAATCTAATTTGACTGACAGAAAATAAAATGTCCTCGATATTTTGAAGCATCAAATGGCCACATGCATTTGTCTATTATCTTTTAGCTATTTCTGCTTCTACCTCCAATATTCTTCTTTTCAACCAAAAAAATGGACGAAAGTTGGAAATCAATAATTGGAGTATCATTGAAACAATGAAACAGACAGATAAGTGCATTCAAAGGGAATATATGAAACATAAACATAAATGCTACAGCTTACAGTATCACGCAGACTTCATTTGGTTTCAACGTTCCTGTAGGATCTGTTGAACCCATCAAATAATAGCATTCATCAATCGGTAGCTTTCCTTCTTTGAATCCTTTCATTTCCAGTTTGGCTATGAAATTCAGCCTAGATAGCAAATATGGCTCTTCTAGTGGAATTCCAGAATGAATCATTCGCTCCAACATTGAATCCTCCATATTAGCATATCTAGATGCAACTACAAGGACCATATAAAGAGAACTCCTTTATCAATGTAATAGTGGGAAAGTGAAAGGAAGATCATAAATGCATTATTAGAATGCATAATAAGTTATGGGTGCAGGTTCTACAGCACAGGGAAACACAAACATAAAAACAGTCCATGAAAAATATGGAACCCCAGTGATTTGGACTTACGCTTTAGTGCGTGTCTGAAATCATAACAAGAATTTGCAACCCCTTCAATTGCATTATGTAGAAGTTCCATAATATATTCCGCCTTAACACCTCCATAGTGAAGCAGTGAAATTAAGCCCCTTGATGTTGATGTCCTGTCACATTGACGGCTGGTAAAAAGAAAAACAATGGTAAACATTTGTTTCGAAACAAATTGACTCAAAAGAGCTTAGATAAGGCAAGATATGATTAAGACCACCACCCCCATGGCCCCACGCCCCTGACCCCAGTCCTCTGTCTCCAACCACACGTGCTCGCATACACACACAACTGGAGACTATACCACCACCAGTCCCTTAATATTGCAATGATCTATTTTCATTTTGCTAAAGTGTGGATGTGCCTTGGCTGATTGGTGGAAGAAATCCTGGAGAAAGATTCCTAAGCAACATAGAAAAGGCTTCAATTCCCTGATTATTCTTGGAGCATGGACTCTGTGGAAGCAACGGAACACATGTGTATTTGATGGAGCAGCTCCCAATCTGCAGTGTGCCATCCAATCCTTTAAAGATGAATTGCATCTCTGGCAGATGGCAGGTGCTAAGGGTCTCACTGCTATCAGTGGGAGCCGAGTGCCTCAGTAGTTCTTTGTCTACTAGGCTTGTTGTTGGTCAGGTCCCTGGTGGTTGTTAAGTTTCTGTAGTAGTTCCTTGGGTTTTAGTTTCAACACCATCCCCACTCTGGTCCAAGGTGGGGTTTGGAGTTTTTTTCTTTTTTTTTTGAAATTGGACTATTTCTCCTTCTTAATACAAAGATACGCAGCTCTCCTTCGTGTTCGAGAAAAAAAAAAGTGTGGACGTGCCTCAAAACTGCAAACAAGGTTACGCTAACACAGCAAACACACATGCAACAACACACCATTTTGGAACTACAAGGGTGGTCAACAGCCACATTCAGAACATCAGTTGAAAGGCAAAACTAACTACAATGGCCTTGCCTCAACCAGACTTATAGCTTATAAAAGATATAGTGAAACAAATCAAGTTTTGCCAAAAAAAAAGTAAAAGGAACAAAATTAGTTTCCAAGAATTGATATAGAATGATACTTTGCAGAGGCTTTAGGGTTACAACAAAAGGACATATATGAAATCCCCAAATATACAAATGTGCAAAAGACTAATAATGTACTCCCTCCATTCTCTTTTGATACTCCTATCTCAAAAATTGAAATATTCTCTTTTGATAGTCCTATTTGAGTTGTGGTCCCAGAATTGACATAAATAGCTGTTTTGGCTTTTGTGCATAATAATTTCTCTAGGAAAAAGATTGGTGCTTGTCTAGAATGACATTGATACCGAGGAGTTCTTGAGTAAAAACGACGAGTGTTTGATGACATGATTAATTAGATGATAGCAAACTCTCTTCTCCTTGGTCATTGCGCCAAGATGAAATAGGACTATCAAAAGAGAATAGAGGGATTACTAAATATGGGTATGTGTGTGTTTTACAAGGGATCCTTGTGAGTCTTTTTTTCACTCTTCTGAATGAAATGAAATGCTTCTCTCAGCGTTTGAGTAAAAAATTTATGTACTTAAAACATAAATCCAAAAATACAAAATGTTTCCCATCATACCTTGTGGAAACTATTTCCAAAGAACTGAGAGACTGCATCCGGGACAACTTTGGATCAGCTTTTACTTTTACCATTGATGGCCGGATAACAATAGTATTATCTTGAAGCTGTAATAGAAAAGAAAAGATACTCAGTTTTAGGTAAGCTAAGAAAGTCTTTTTCACAAAGGAAATAGTCCATTTTACTAACCTGAACAATTCGTTTTGGTCATTTAACACTATGAACAAAATTTAGGCTCAACTTACTCCCCCAAGCTATTTCAATTGGTTCAATATGTCCCCTAACGAGATTTTTCTTTTTCGTTTCTCCGTATACAAGCTGAGTTTTAAGCTCAAAATTTGTGAGCA
This sequence comes from Alloteropsis semialata, assembly GCA_004135705.1. Lineage (NCBI taxonomy): Eukaryota > Viridiplantae > Streptophyta > Magnoliopsida > Poales > Poaceae > Alloteropsis > Alloteropsis semialata. The sequence continues at coordinate 7,660,223 of CM014276.1, read as the reverse complement.
GATAGGGAATGTGATACCCTATGTTCGAAAAATACATTAACAATTTTCATGGATATTTTCATAGGTTAAGAACATTTAATATGAAATTGGTCCTGCAGGTACAAAACTGCATGAAAAGTAATCATGAGAAACTCCTAATGTAACACACCAGGTTATGAGTCACCCCACAAAATTTGGATACAAAACTCAACATGTATATGGAGAAACGGAAAAGATAAATTTTATGAAGGGGAAGATTAGACTAACTGAAATAGTTTGAGGAAGTCAATCAAGCTTGAATTTTGTTCAGGGGGTTAAGAGGACAAAGGGAATCGCTCAGGGTGGTAATATGGACTTTTCCCAAAATACAACATTGCGACACCATCCAAAAAAACAAAACCACGAGATTTTGAAGGTAACATAATATCCAGATATTAAACTCTTCGTGCATACCCTTTTGTCAGCTAGCAGAGTTCCTTTTACAGCATATCCATTATAAAAAAGACGGACCTGCATGAGAAGAGGCTAGAGAGAAAAAAAGATTATATAAGAACAAAATCATTAGTCAAATCACAGCACATTCAGAAAGTAGAACAGAACAGGTACATAATTAATACGATACATATTTAACGATGATGATGCTTTGAACTCATAGACCTCACCATTGCTTCACCTCGATGCATATAATCCTGAATAACAGAAACAATCAACACATCAATTGACAGTTGTATGAACCTTTACCATAAACTACTCCGTATTGCATGCAGAGGCATACATATGTAGGAGTGACTTCCACAATGCTCCTTTATTTATATATGTACTTCAATTTGGGAGGAAGGGAAAGAAAAACGATTCGGTGAACAACTTCAAAGAAAATGAAATCCATGATGCATTATAGTTTGTATGGACATCTCCAACGGAGACCTTCAGAGGCATCAGTGCATGGCCGAATCCTAAGGCACAACAATAATGTAAGGAGAAGTAGGGGTTCGGCCAAACATGACATGGCAGGAGGCAATAAAACAGGACTTGAAAGAATGTCAAATACCAAAAGAGTTGTACTTGGATAGGAGCGCATGGAAAGCAGCTATTCACGTGTCTGAACAATGAACAGGCTTTAGACCACCTAATAATATCGCTGTTATGGAGCGTTATTTTTTTCTTTTTTTTTCTTGTTTCCCTTTTTGCTAGTGGCTCATGTTGGGTTTCAACTCTAGCCTACCCAACTTGCATGGGACTAAAAGGCTTTGTTGGTGGTGGTGATGACGATGACGCCTATTCTAGTTTGCATAGACAAATCTGAGAAATGAGCCTATTTTACAAACAGAACGGGGGACTGTCATTCTTGGCATGAATCCGTTGGTCTAATAAACAATAGACTAAACAAACAAAAAAGATGACAAACATCTGTAGAACCCCAAAATATCATCCATAAATTTAAAATATTGAGTAATAACTAAAAGTTTCTATAAAAAAAACTGAAAAGCTGTGAAAACAGTGCCAAGTGTACAAACTTTTGACTTCTTTCCCTTGATAATTCTGTTGGGGCACTTCTTAGCCAAATTTTCAGATATCAAACCAGTACCATCAGTATGAATCCAACGCTCTCCATCTACAATAACAACTTTCCCATGTTCGTCCTGAAATACCACATTGAAGATACATGTTGTATGCTCAATAGTAATAATACAATATTGAAGAGAAAGCAATTAATTACCCGGCAAGGTTCATCATCAATCAGTATAACATCAACTGTCGATAAATCAACATTCAGTGTTACAGTTTTGGATAGTATCAAAGAAAGCCTGCATCATTCCAATCAAAGAACATAAGTTTAACACACCAGAAGGGGGAGGATGCATACCCATGTAGAAAACAATAACATCTGATTGGTAGTTCTCCTTTTCAGCCGCAACAATTGCAATAACATAACACTCCTAATCTAAAAATTGGCACCCTTTGTAGTCACCACTTTTTGGCTATTTTCGGAAAACTCAATGTTATTATCATGGTAGAAGAATTTGTAGTTCCCTAGCACATTATCACCACCAAGAAAAAGCATGCACATTGCGCCTCTGAGGTGCCTTTGGACGTTGGAAGTTGGAACAGACATGCCCTGTTTGGCACCCCCGCTTATCAGCTTCTGCTTTTTTTGAAGTCACAACCCGTCCCGCAAAGCTTCCGGCGCCGATTAAAAAACAGCGCTTCCTCGTTTACTGTTGGCTAAAATGGCTGCAACACCCGCAGCACACACACACAGTGGAGAAGATGGGGCTGCTTCTCAAATTATTTCTATAGCACAAGCAACTCATCTCACATAGGAGGGGTACATGTCCTTTTATAGGACTTTTAGGTCGGTGCTACAGTAACCGACTTGCTACAATACACAGTACAAATCAAATTTGACTATAACTACTTGCAATTACTCCTATCTACTGTTGCCAAACTGCAACTTTGCTACTGCTATCTACTTGCTGTCTTCTTGCTGCCGACTGCTGTCAAAACTTGGCAAGCAAGTCATGTCCTAAGGATAGAAGCAAGAGAGGGGTAATTATCTAACATTTACAACAGCCGAACCGGTAAGCGTAAAAGTGGAGGGCCACTAGCTTTTTCCCACCGCACCTCCGCTTCTCCACCCCCGAGCCCTCTGCGCCAAGCTCGCGAGCGTCGCCCATCGCCCCGCCGCTTCCTCTACCAGTGCCGGCCGCCGCACCGCTGCTCCCTCTTCCCGCGCCGGTCGCTGCCCCGCAACTCCCTCTTCCCGCGCCGGCCGTCGTCCGTCACCACGCCGCTCCCTCTCTGCACGCCGGCCGCCATCCCATCGCCTCGCTGCCGCTCCTCACTCCAAGCGCCAGCAGGCCCCTCCCTCTCCCCGCGCCACCCTACCCCGCCGCCCCTTTGCAGCATCGCCTGCAGCTCCTCCCTCAGGTGCCAACAGGCCCCTTTTCCTCTCCTCTTCCTACAATTCGGTGGCCCCAGACTACCTCCAGCCCTCCGCCCCATGATCCTCCGGAGCCCCTGCCGACGAGGAGGGCACGCTCGCCCGCGTCCAAGCCTTGGTGGCGCCCTTCACGAGATTGCGTCGGTCTAGAGCTCAACGCCATGCTCTGTATCGCCGCGAGCTCACCTTCCCTGGCCGAGCTCGGGCTTCCCTCCCCTTTGCCGCCCATGCTTCCCTCGTCTACGCCGACTGGAGCTCCCTCCCTGGCGACGGGTCCGGCGAGCGGCGGAAGGTAAGTGATGACAGGTGGGTCCCACAGGGAAAAGCAGTATAGAAAGCCCAACTGCCAAACACCTGAATTCTAGTGGCTTGTGCTTCTCCAATAAATGGCTTGTGTGGGCAGCTGGTTAAAGTTAATAGATTAGATGACATACCTTTTTATATAATTTGCCAAGGTGGGAGCGGTATGGATATGCATGAACAGTTTGCGGCACTGATCAACTGTTTTGTGGGTGAGAATATAAGCATCATCCCCCGACTCGGTGCAAATAAAGTAGCACCTAACAGACGAAGTGGATTTCTTGATTTCCCCTTGTTCATCGTCTTTCTTTTTCTTCTCTTTTCTTTCATCCTTGTAAGCTGAGAAAAAAATAACCAAATGAAAACAGCCTAACAAATTAGAAGTTCGTGAAATCATACTGCACAGCAAAATGCAAATAAACTAACAGGTCCACAGCTGCAATGAGCCAATGACAAGGCACTGGAGAGTTGGGTAAACATCTACTCACTCGATCCACCAAATACACCGTGTGTACATGTCCCAAAGAAATTCACAAATTCATGATCAATACATATGGCAAGTGCTGAAATGTTTGACCCTAGAGGCTAGCACAAGAAAATGTGCAAACATGTCTAGAATCGAGACTGTATAACAATCATCATATGATATTGTTGGTAATAACTAATAGCTAATATATCCAAATATATTTTGCATTACAAGAAACGAGAAACTCACCGAAAAAATGATATCGCCGCAGACCCAAAACAATACCATTTTCAGCAACATTATGGTAATGTTGGCGGCAGAAGTTAGCGTTGGTGTCTGAAGGAACCATAAAGTTTACCACAAGAACGTTATCATCCCCAAGAACTTTCTGAAGGTGAGTCCTCTTATTCTCCATATATGGCCCCTGATTCAATCAAATAAGATTAAACCCATAAGGTTGGTCCCAAAATTTCCTCAAAATATTTCTGGCCCCACAAATGCAAATATTTGTCAATCCAGGTCCCTAACCCATTTATGTCATTGGCATTCATCCTTTTATTCATATATCAATGGAATTTGATGCATGCTATGTCAAATTTTACAACTGTATATTAATGTTTCAGGAAATGTTACGTGAAGTTTGATTGGAACTGCACATTATAATGAGTTATATTCACCTTTATGTTAATAGAAATATTAGCCAGTTCCTCAATTATCATGTTTGCAGCACAAATTCTACAATACGATGAGGATAAATAGTAGAATATTCGCGTAAATGCATCTAGGAAAACATGGCTTTCTCTCAATGAAACCGATAGCAAAAACCCATCAAAAAATTAACCTACAGAAATAGGAAATGGTGATAATTTAAATCACAGAAATCTCAGAGCATAATATGACCTTGGAAATCAACCTACATATGTGCCCACACATGTATGTTGCCTACGGGAGCTAGATTGGTGAGAAGTTAAAAGCAATTAACACAGAATGAACGTATGTGCCCACACTTGTTGATGTGAAGAGAACAGCAACAATAAAATGAAACACAAATACAAAAATAAAGATAGTGGAAGAACACAAACCTTCAAAACATAGAATATGGAATCCCCTCTTATCTCAATATTACAGTGGTATACTTTAGTTGTACTTGGGTCCATATCAAGATTCTGCAGGCATCAACGAGTAAATGAGGCTAAGATTGAGATTAGGACATAAAAATACAATTACCATCCATTACATGAAAATTTAAGTAAAAGGCTGAAATGATGAAGCATCAAAGGCCAAGAGCATATTGAAGGGAACTAATGACATGTGCAGTTACAACTTAACCTAGATTGTTTCATTGAAAATGAGGTATCATGGGCTACCATTTTAGAATAAAAGGCATTAGTTTTGACAACTGTGATAGTCCTATTGTGAGGTCAGAGGAACAAGAAAATCACTACAATATGACCTTTGGCCTATCTGATGCAGTTCTATTGGATGCCTGAAAATTCTTCCGACCAAATTTGCTCCAAATTTCGGACTCAAAATGTGCAATAGACAGTAGCTTCAATGATTTAATATAGTCCACAGTCAGTACAGCTTCATCTTCAATGTTATTCCTGTAAGATGAAATGAAGATGTCTTAGCAATAGCATAGCACAAACGGAAGTTACTTTTTATCTTGAATAGGTATCTGATATTAGGAAAAAACTACATATTTGTTTTAGAAATATGTAATGGTACGTGAACAAAAGAAATATTCTGAGTCCATTTGCTGACAGGGTAGCTAAACCCTGCACTTCGTAAGCAGTATGTTCTTTGTTCACAATCCTGTAAGGAAATGAAACTGGAGAGACTTACTGACAAAGATACGAGAGTATCAAAAATCTCCTGATGAACTCCAAATCCTCCAGTGCAGATATCCGGGGGCTTGCTGTCTTCCTCAATTCATTTTCCCTGATTTGAGGGCTTGCTGTCTCCCTGAAAGCTTTTTGCACGACATCATTCGGCGCTGGTTTTGGTAGCATTATTGCACACTCCGGGCCCAGATGGTTTCCTAAAGGTCCAACTCTCTGAAGGCATATTAAAACATGCTGCAAGCGGCTTGAGGCAGATTCCATCTCATGTTTGGGGTCGCCAGTCTGTTTATCGTTCCACAACTCAGATGGTCTGCCATTTCCAAGACTTTCAGCCAACATCATAACACCATGCGGTGCAATAGAGACTAGTTCTTGGATACGGTCACCATACGGCGTAGGCATCTGGTTTGCCTGAGAAGCCATTCCTGGGGCCATGTTATCAACTTGAACGCAATCCTGGTTCCGATCCCTTGGGGAGATGTAATCAGATGTGTTGTCAACTGCCATCGTAGCCGGAGAACCCCCCTGACCCTCATCCATCGCCATACAATGGTTTTTGAGGTTCGAAGTTATTTCTTCCATTTGGACGTCGTTGTGGTACTGTGGCCCCTGTACAGATCCATCTGTTGGACAAAGGATTCTATTGTCAGGTACCCCAAAAAAAATATCAGGAAGGCACTAAAGAGCTGTTTTAAAACGAAAGTCCCACTCCGTTACATGCCCACGACAGGGCGCAAAATAAAAAAAGCAAATGACTAGTAAAATCTGTCCAGAAATTTCAATGTCAACAGCTGCAGCTAGACAACATGGTTCAGGCAACAGAAAGCTTGCAAAACTAAAATCAAAATATAGAGCGAAACAAATCCATAATTACAAACTTGGAAATTTCATAGGGGAGATGAGAATGGCATATTCCTAATTGAAATTCTAGTGGCCATCCCGAAAAATAGCAGCCTGGAAACACACACCACTGACGCACAGACCAATCTGCAGCCCACATTGTACAGTATTTTCTCCCCCAGTATTTTTTTAATAAAAAAATCACCCCTGAAGTGTAGAAGAATTGGGGGTCGGAGCTCACCTCTCAGTGAAGGAGCGGAGGAGCTGTAGACGGCGCTCTCGGCTGTGGGGACGGCCAGCGCGTTGCGCGCAAACGCCTCCTGCCTGGCGACCGTGATGATGTAGCCGGTGAGCGTGCGCACCTCCCGCTGGGACCTCGCGATCCTCCGCAGCACGCGAACCGCCGGGGCTTCGCCGAGCGCCGCGAGCTCGAGGCGCGCTGATTCTTCGGCGACCTGCCCCAGCCTCCGCTCGAGCTGCGCGAGCTCCTCCGCCGCCGCCGGCGGCAGAGGCGCCGCCTGAGACGGGCCGGAATGCTGCATCACTTGGGGGATGGGGGTCAGCGCATCCCGAGGGGGCGGCGGCGGCGACTAGGATGGCGTGAGATGGCAGCGGCGGCGGTGGGGAAAAGCGATCGGGAAGCACGGGGTTCAAAGCGCAATGCGAAAGGGGAGGAGCGCCGGCGCTCGCCGTGGTGCGGGGGTACGCAATAATGGCGATGATGGGGCCCGCACGGCAGTGGGAGAGATGGGGCGTGTGCGATAAGGGAAGCCGAGCCCGAGCTGGCGCTCCAGGGCGAGGACGGCGCGTGGCGGGAAAGCAGGGAGGTCTGGGAACAGTGGCAGGTCGGGGACGCATTGTCGGGTCTCGTCAACGTCAACTCATCTTCGGCCAGTAGGCAGCAGCCTACGACTACGAGTCTACTAGTAGGCGCTCGTTGCGCAGAGCGCTTTTCGTGATTTTTGAATCTTGCACGCGCTCGAAGTTTTCTACCCATACCGTAGAGAGTGCCCGTTTAAATTCACAAACTTTGCATAAAGTTTTCAGACCCTGTTTAATTCAGTAAGATAAGTCTAGAAAATTTACTGTAGCAAAACTAAATCGAAGATTAGAAGGGCTAAATGTGATCTAATTATAAAACTAATTACACGGATGGACGAGAAATCGCGAGACGAATCTATTAAGCCTAATTAATCCATCATTAATCCACATTTAATACCCTTAATTAATGTCCTAATATTTGATGTGACGAGATGAATAGGAAAAACTTATGGAACTAAACATGGCCTCAGCTTGAGAACCGTGTCAGTTCATTTCTTCTCTCTGTGCACGTGGCCCAATGCATAAACTTTTCACCACTTTTCACCAATTCACCGGATTTAAACACCCCCAGAATGCCGGTCAAATCATGAGGGCAGTCAAAAGAAACATCGAACGATATATTTCAAATTATAAGTCGTTTCAATTTATTGAAAATGTCAAAACATCTAAAATCTGATCAAGTGTATATAAAATAAAATACACATATATTATGACATCAAATAAGTGTTATTAGATTTTTCATTAAATATATTAGATTTTTCATTAAATATATTTTCATTATGTATCTATTTCGTGGTATAAGTCTTTGTAGTGTTTTTTTATAATTTTAGTCAAACTTAAAATAGCTTGGCTCTCCAAAACAGTTGAAATGACTTATAATTTGAAAAGACGGAGTATTGGGCATTCTTGTGACGTTGTACATGTTAACAATATGAAAAAAAATTCAATGTACCTCGGCAAGCGATGTTATACGATAGTCCGATCGAACCTAGTCGCCATGGCACCGATAAGTTGATTAGTCGTGATTAGTTGTCGATCAGATTGATTAGTCGAGCCTAGTTGGTTCTAGTCGTCTGTCTAGTCGTCCTATATATACATGAACAATATGTATGTATTATATACAATACTCGGTATATAACAAGCATACAGGCGTGCTTTTGTGCAGGCGACGGTGCATTTTAGCGAGACAGGCAGTCAGCTCCAGCAGCACCTATATCTATATGGCAAAACCCAATGGATCTAATTCGCAATCCCCCATTAACCAAAGCCCAGTAGTCAAACATGCTCAAAATCAACTTCAAACTGATCGTTTTTTAATCTAATCGGCTGACTAATCGTGATTAGGCGACGACTAATCGGATGACTAATTTCCTAATCGCCCAAACCTACTCGGTGGCCCTTATCGGTGGCCAAAGACTGATAAGGTCAACTAATCGTGATTAGTCGGACGATCAGATAACACTGTCGGCAAGTGAAAAGCTCTTTTTTATATGCCCCTAGCTAGACTTGGCCATAACACTGCGAACCAAGCAAAACAAAACATTACAGGTAAATTTGCGAGACGAATCTAATGAGCCTAATTAGGCCATGATTTGCAACAGTGATGCTACAGTAACCATCCGCTAATCATCCACTAATCATGGATTAATTACTATCATTAGATTCGTCTCGCGATTTCCAGACGAGATCTATAATTAGTTTTATTATTAGTCTATATTTATACTTCTAAATGATAAGATTCTCTTTGCAAAATTTTTCACCAAAATTTTTCACCGGAATTAAACACCCCCTAAAATTAAACACGTACTCCCTCCTCTATGTCATAATAAATGTCCTTTTTGAAATTCTAAGACCAAATAACGAGGGTGAAAATGTCCTATATATCCCTATTCAATCTATTTGATTAACTTTGATAGTTGAGCTAGAATCATGAATTCTTGTGTCTTAATTATGCATGCTGGTGAGTAACTTGTCAACCAATTAGAGGGAGGCTCTTGACTCATGAATTGAACCAAAAGGTAATGAATGAGCTATTTGATATGGTTTGAAACCTAAAATGACACTCTTTTATGGGGACAAAATTTGAACTTAAGATCACTTATTTTGGGATGGAGGGAGTATGTAATAGAAGGAAAGCATGTAATTGAGGGTCAAGGATAGTCATGGAGCTATTTTGGGGGCTTTCTATATGGCTTCACCAAACTGTCTAAAGGATGTAGTTTTAGATGCGTTTGGTTTGTGTCCCAGCGTGCCAAACCAAAATTTATCCATGACCAAATCAAGGTGTGACCAAAATTTGGTTACAATGGTGATGTGTTGGATTGCAACCATGCCAAAATCAACACGTGTATAGATATGTGAGTATGACATGCGGGGTCCACATCAATAATTTTTTATTATATGCCCAACATGGATCTTGTTTTTTTTTGATAAAATCATGAGGAATATTATGGTCCAAATTATTTACACATATGATATACAGTTTAAGAGATACTCTAGTTGGAATTTGGTAAACCAAGAAATCTTGGACTTCATGCTACCTCGGGCCATCTCACACAAATGATTAGATGGTTTACATAGAATTAAAGAGATACCGTCTAGGATAAATGATGATATGACAAGTGAATAAATGAAGAAAGAGAATTAAACTGTGTCTTGAATGAGACATGATTTCTACACAGTATTCAAAACGCAATGAGAGATAAGTGGTATTAAATTTGCATATGAAATAATAGTGTTTGGAGAGATCGTGTCTATCACATTTCTTGATAATACGGAGTTTGAAAGCAATGGCTAGTGTCTTGGGTTGCAGATAGCCTAAACTCCTGACACCTCTCACCCACTCTCCTATGCATCCAATCAAGCCAACCTCCGGCATCCAATTTGGTCATCCCAAAATGTGCAGCTTATTTTGCCTGCTTTGTACTGCATGCTACCAAATTCTTATTGGCGGGCTAACGCCACGCTTCAATCTAATATCGTGCAATGCCAAAATTTGGTCAGGCCGGCTGGACATCGAGATTTGTTTTTTATGATTTTGCAAAATCAACATTTGGGTGACAGATTCGCCGTTTCATATGGCGACAGCCGTATGAAACGGCGGCCTGAGTTGCTACCACCAAATGAAACGGCGGTTAGACTTAGCCGCCGTATAAAAAGACGGTTAAATCTGGTTCATTTGGCGGTTTAATAAACCACCAGTTTAACCGGCGGTTCACTCACTGGGAGGAACCGCCACTAGGCTGCGGCGGCGGTTTTTGGAACCGCCAAATCAAATAGCGGTTTTGGGAACCGCCAAATGAAATGGCGGTTTCTAAAACCGCCAAATGAAACAGTGGTAATTTGATTTTTTTTTTTAAATTTTAATATCATTTTTGTATTGAAAAAGTGTTGTAATTTGTATTTGGAACCGCTCATTTTTTTATAATGACTGTGAATGAAGGGAAATTATAACATCGAACGGCAAAATATCACAAAAAACAAAGAAGTAGACATAAAGAGTATAATACAACATCTGGTACGATACATAATGACTCGAGCGTAGAAAGTAAAAGACTAAATGCGGCCTCGCTTGGCCACCTTAGCCCTGCCCCTCCTGGGCGCCTACTGTGCAGCCCTCGTGTGGTGCGCAGAGTACGTAAGGGGGCCAGGTGGCGGCACATGCCGACTCGGGCGCCCTGCATCCACAGGAGGGGGTGTCGCAAACGGTGGCTAGGAGGACTGTGTAGCAGGTACGGGGGTGCCAGCTAACTGTGAACCACCAATCTCGTCCTGCGACCCCTGCCTCTGTCGATACCACCAGTCAATGTCGGAGGGGACCGTCCACTTGGTTGCTGCTGGGTACTCCTCCTCGACTATGTCTTCAGGTGTCCCGCCTGAAGCTGCATGATACACAATCACGATAGTACGCAAGTAAAAGTATATAGTCATATGGTTTGGTCAATTACGGACGTACCTAAGCGGTGGACGGCGTGCCCTGTCGACGTGGACCCGCAGCCTGTGGTCATCGCTGGTTGCCCTGTCACATAAAATGTTAGTCGAGAACGTAATTACACAATGCTAGGATGTTAGGAACAAAACGTGGATACTATGGTGTACCAGTGCTGTAGACAACTGCTGGCCTCGGCGTGTACATGGGCATCCCCAAGGGAGTGCTCTGAACCGGGAGAGGAGTGCTCCGCACGGGGGTGGCGTCGACGGACCAACTCCCATAGGAGGGAAGGGTGGCCGCGAGGAGCTGGAGGGGCGTGGTACGAACGTCCAGTGGATGCAGAGCTCGAGGACGAGGTGGGGTGGCGTGGAATCACTGGAGCGTTGTCGTGCCGGCACAAAACCGCCTGCCTGAACCTCGTTAGGAGCTTAAGGATCTTGTCGTATGTCGCCACGTGCTCGTCAGCGGTCATGAAATCCGCCCTGGCTCGGCTGCACGCAGCTGTAGCGTCAATCTCCACAAGCACATCATACTGTATAATTTTGTTAATTAAATTGTGTATCATACAAATGTGATACTAGTAAGAATCAAGTACTTACCGCAATCCCGTAGTTCTGATCGCGTCGTATGGGGTACGTAGTCGTCACCGCCGCTGGGGGGAAAGTAGGCTGGGGCGAAACGCGGAGGACCCGAACGCGGGTCCGTGGCCAGTACCACTGTAGGTACGCTACGAAGGCCTCGTCCGAGTGCGGTCGCTGCTCGTCCACAACATCGTTCAACGCCTCCGCCCAACTCGCCACGTAAGGCGCCACCGAGGCCTGCCATAGTGTGCCAGCTATGTGCCCCTTCCTCGTCTACCTATTCAACGATTGACCACGTGGTTAAGAAATATACATAGCTTGTGGGATGGAAAAATGACACACGTACCTGTGGTGGATCGTCGGGACGGTGTGGTCGACCGGCAGCGGTGACTCCTGGTACAGGTGGAACTGTCTCATCACCTGGTGCACCGCGTACTCCTCCACATGGATGTCGTACACCACGGGCTTCCTCGTCATCCAGTAGTCCTGGTCGCGCTGGCACATGGAGGACAGGCCCTGCGGTGCTCGAGCGTGGACCGCATCAAGCGAGTAGGGGGTCTGTCGGAGTTCTCATCCGGCAGTCCATCCGGGGGTACCCAGATGGTTGATTCGTAGGCAAAGGGCAATCGCAGGACTAGGGAGCTCGAGGTAACACAAGGACACAGGGATTATACAGGTTCGGGCTACCCGGAGGTATAATACCTTACGTCCTGTGCTCGGGGGTCTTGTATTGCTTTGCTCGGCGAAGTTCAGAGGAACGACGACGAACTCCTGGTTACAATGAGGAATCTAGTGGCTGGGAATCGAATGGGTGGAGATTGAATGAATGAAGGGGTCAACCTAGGCCACCTTATATAGGCTAACGGCCTAGGGTTTACAAGTCGGTTATCTCTAATTGTATCCGGCTCTAACTAGTAAACTAATCTGAGTCGGTTGCCATGTAATCTCCTTGATGCCCGGGTAGGATCCGAGCGTATCGCCTCATGCCTTGCGGGCTAAGTCTTCTTCAATCTTGTCCATCAAGCCAGGGATCCTCATGGGACAGCCTGGGGTCGGCCCACATCCTTGTCAGATGTGGGACCAGACCAACTGGCTACCCAGTCGATAGTGGGCCCAGAGGTACCCATATCCCACAAGTCCCCGAGCAACGTGCAGGTGCGTGTTGGAATGCTGATGAAGAAGCGAAGCCTCCGCAATCGGCTGAAACATCTTGGTCGACAGGCCGACACAAGGGTGGGCAGTGCTCAAAAAAGAAAACCGCAGGACATCCGGGGATGACCCTGGACAGACCCGGGGGCGGAGCCCCGAGTGGCGTGAGGCCGAGTGGTGGCCGAGTCGAACACCACAAGGGATTGCACCACTTGGGGAAAGTGACACATCCTGATGGGGCCCCGAGCATTAAGCCGACTAGTAAAGTCGGGCTAATGGTCAAAAGAGAAGTTGGGAGCCCTCCATATGGAGTAGTCCCCGAGCATTAGGCCGACTAGAAAAGTCGGGCTAATGGTCAGAAGAGAAGAATCTCCAAACTTCGGGGCAGGCAGGCCACCCGAAGGATAAGTTCGCCACATACGTACGTGTACGCTGTGACAAGAACAGTATTCACGTGAATGCACAGAGCATACCCGTGGTCGAATGAAGCCGAAAACGATAAGGGCAGACTGAGCACCTCGAAGGGAGGAGCTGCTGCGCAGCGCAGAGCTCACGCGCCAAATAATGCGACCAGGGTCACATGCGAACATCTAGCACAGGGCTATAAATATGCGCCAAGGCTCGGAGCCATGCGCTCATCAGGAGATAGACATACCACCTACCAAGTTTGAACATGTTGGGGACTTGTTGCTGGGTTCATCCTCCAGGGAGGAGTCATGGGGACTTGATAGCTTGGTGCTAGAAGAGTGCTTGCGAAGATCTTGAGGTGTTGCGAAGCATCCAGGCGCTATCCCATTGACCCCCTGCATTGCAGTGTGCCGAGGGCCATGTGGGGTGAAATGCTTTGTAGAGTCGAGGGATACCCGGAGGCATTCGCAAACGACCCTCAAGTGGAGTTCACCCGTCGTCGGCCACCTTGGTGCTATAAGAGACCTTGCGATCAGCTTATGTGGACCAAGCTGGCTGCGCATGCAGCATTTAGCGTAACGGCGGGTGCCCCAAGCCGTCATCTTGACGGTTGATGTGTTTGATTGTTGTAACCGGCCCCTTGACCGGCTCTTCATGTAACTGTATAGTTTCCTCCTGAGTTTGTCTTCATGTCGTGGCTATAAATGGAATTTCTATTTTCCTTTGGCCCAGGGGCCAACGTGGCAGCGTAGGTTCGCAAGTAAGCATGTGGCACCGAGTCGTAGAGACTCATTACCTATAATCGAAGCATCGAGTCCCCGAGCATCGGGGCTAGCCTAGCAGCGAAGACCCGTTGACCAGAGTCAAAGCGCCGAGTCCCCGATAGTCGGGGCTGGCCGAGTCTGGAGACCCGTTGACCGGAGTCAAGAGCGCCGAGTCCCCGAGGGTCGGGGCTGGCCGAGTCCAGGAGTCAAAGTGCCGAGTCCCCAAGGGTCGGGGCTGGCCGAGTCCGGAGACCCGTTGACCGGAGTCAAGAGCGCCGAGTCCCCGAGGGTCGGGGCTGGCCGAGTCCGGAGACCCGTTGACCAGAGTCAAGAGCGCCGAGTCCCCGAGGGTCGGGGCTGGCCGAGTCCGGAGACCCGTTGACCGGAGTTCGAAGCGCCGAGTCCCCGAGGGTCGGGGCTGGCCGAATCCGGAGACCCGTTGACCGGAGTAAGAGCGCCGAGTCCCCGAGGGTCGGGGCTGGCCGAGTCCGGAGACCCGTTGACCGGAGTCAAAGCGCCGAGTCCTCGAGGGTCGGGGCTGGCCGAGTACTTTAGGCAAAGAGTCGTTGGCGCGCGGAGAGCCGTCGGCCCGCAGTTAACGGGATCTCCGCAGAATCCGTCCGTCAGTTATGGCGCCGTTAGGGTAATTTGGATCGGCGGAAAGGGGATAAATTAGATCTGCTCCCCGGTGGTTTTACCACAGTCATTTCCAAATCGAAATTCATCCCGCGCCTCCACCACCGCTTAGCGCCGTAAGTGCGATTCGCCCACCGCGCACTCTCCGCCGCCGGAGTTCGAGCGCCACTGCTGCCGCTGCACATCTGCATCGCGCCCGTGCACTTTGGCGGAGATGGCGGACCCAAGGGAATCGATGAAGACACCGGCGCCGGAGGAGGAGGTTCCACCGCCGACGAGGGCAGTGGACGTGGGCTTTGCTGTGGGCCATGGCGATGTTGACGCGGGGAAGGGGGTGTCATCCTCCGCGGGCCAGTCTGGGGCCGCGCGGGATGCCACCGCCAGCAAGGGCGGCGATGCTGGAGTCCCGGCGGCCGCCGCTGGGGCGGACGCAAAGGGGAAGGCGTTGGCGTCTTCTGACGAGGTCGTGGAGCTAACCTCGGTGCCTGGAGGAGTGCCGCACCAAGAACCAGCTTGGGGCCAATCTTCCATCACCGAGGAGAAGCTTCAAGACATGGCGCGGCAAGGCGTGCTCGGGCCGCGGGAGATACTGCAGTGGCGCCCCGCTGGGGATGATGCCCAGCCATGGGAGCGTTCGGAGTCCGAGATGGTCGTCTTCGCGCCCTTCTTCGAGCGTGGGTTCGGACTGCCCACAAGGGACTTCTTCCGAGGTCTTCTGCATTTCTATGGTGTGGAGATGAGTCATCTGAATCCCACCTCTATCCTGTCCATTTCTGTCTTCATTCATCTCTGTGAGGCTTTTCTTGGGGTTCCACCACACTTTGGGCTGTGGCGGCGATTGTATCGGATGAAGCCAGTAGGCGAAGGTACTGGCAAGGGCCCGGCCCGGATCACCGGAGGGGCCGGGTTTGCTTTGAGGGTGGGCATGTCCAAGCGATATTTCGTCTTGGACATGAATGACTCCAATAAGAATTGGAGGTCTGAATGGTTCTACGTTGCGAACCACCCTCCCTGCTCTGCCTGCCCGGACTGGACACCGACCGGAGAAGAAGGACTGCTGGGACTCGATGCCAGGGGGCCAGGACCTGTAGGAGGCCGAAGAGTTGCTGCAGATGATCGCCGAGGTGAAGGAAAGGAAGCTGACCGCCGTGGCAGTGATGATTTCTTTCGTCCGACGCCTAACGCAGCTGATCAAGGACCGGGTGCACCTCGGGTACGAGTTCTCGGGCGGCAAGGATCCAACCCGGGAGCAGGTCCGAACTGTGTCCATCCCGGAGACGATGGAAAGAATTTCTGGCTTCATGCGGGGCAGGATCTTCAACGAGGGGACGCCTGTCCTGTTTTCTCTGTAGAATCCGCCTCCGTCTGTGAGTGTCCTTTGTGCCTGTATACTGTGTGCTGAATTGCTAATCTGCTGAATCTTTGACATTTCCTTGTTTATTTGTCTTGCAGGACCGGGCTGTGAAATACTTCTGCCCTGCCCCACTGCCCGAGGGCGATGTCCGGCCGGAGAAGTTCATGTCGACGAAGGAAGCATCCCGGGCTCCTCGTGTCGTGGACGAGGGGCAGGCCGAGTGGGAAGTCGCCGACTTCATCTCGGCCCCCCAGGAGGAGTCGGAGGACGACCCGGAGGCCCAGGTGCCTGCTGCTAGCTTAGGGAGGCCAACGCACCAGGCTGTGCGCAAGGTCACCCATTCCCAGGTGGCGGCTCGAGGGGTGTCTCCCAAGTCGCCGCCAAAGGTGGGGTATGCTACTCGGACCGAGGCCGAGGCGAAGAAAAAGAGGAAGGTGGCGAGCGAGGCTGAGGGTGGCGCTAACGGGTCTCCCTCTAGCCCTGATCCTGAGCGCCCGTCCCAGGAGATCGTGGGGGGCCAAGGGAGCATCTTTGCCCAACCAGAGCTGCGGCCAGACTCGACGCTGCTGCCGAGCCAGGTGCCTCCACTGCTGCTGAAGCGGGTGGAGTTCAAGCGTCCGTGCAAGGGCGGGTAAGTCGCCGTGAGGTTCCTGATTGTTCCTTTGATATGTAGAGCTTGAATTGTCGATGTGTGGAATGCAGGCTCAGGAGCCAAGGTGGTGGTGCCGGCGTGTTGCCGCACCAGGGTGCTGGTGGCAAGAAGCCGCCAAGTCGGCCTGCCGCCACGGAGACGGGGTCGGGGTCCGGTGTTGCTTCGAGCTTGCCGGAGCGGGTGTCGGCGATCGTGCCGGAGCAGCCGCGTCCACCGAGCCCGTCCCGCCTCACCTTGGGGACGAGCTCCCCCGTGGATGACCGGCAGGCCGAGGTGCCCGAGGCCAACATCGAAGATATGGCCCCGGAGCACCCTGTGGGGGTAGAGGAGCCGGCTGGGAGCCCTGGAGAGCAGCTGGACGCCGGGGCTGGCACTGTCATGCTGCCCCGGGTGGAGACGATTCCGGCCAAGCACGGGGCCGGTCTTGAGGCGCCGGAGTTGACTCTGGAGCGGCGGATGGAGCTTGACATCGCGGATCAGGAGAGCGAGCTCCGGAAGCTGCAGAATGTCGCTGGCGTCTTGGGACACGTTGTGCAGGTATGTCTTCCTGGTGTTTTGTCATCTTTGGTGGGTATGGACTGACCATGAGCTCAATGTCTTGTCTGGTAGAGTTTCACGGCTCGGGCCGTAAAGGATCTTGACTTCAGGCTGTGAGTCCTGGAGGATCGCCAGACCTTGGCGCAGATCCACACGGAGAGAGTCCGTGAGGTTGAGGCTGCCAAGGAGTTCCTCATGAAGAAGGATCGGGAGCTCGCCTACGTCGTGAAGACCAATGAGGACCTTATGAATGACATGAAGGTTCTTGCAGAGGGTAAGTTCTTGCGCTTGACTTGAATGTGCCTCTGTTAAAGTAACCTGTACTCACGAGTTTCCCTTTGCAGAGGCGAAGAAGAAGGAAGACGCCCTCCAGGGGAGGGAGGACGAGCTGGCCGGGGCCAAGCGGAAGCTTGAGGAGGAGGTGCAATTGCTCAAGGCGGCCAACATGCGTCTGGCAGTGGAGTCTGAGCACCTGGTGGAGGCCAACCAGCGCTTGAAGGATCAACACGACCAAGCAATGCATGGAAAGTATCTTCTGGCGAGTCTTCTGTAGCTTTGATCAAGTCGGAATGCTTATACAGGTGTCTTTGCAGGGCTTCGAACCGAGCTGCTGGAGCTGAAGCAAGCGGCCGAGTTCAACGCCAACTCGTTGGTGCCTGCAGAGTTGGGCCCTACGACGTTGACGCTAGCGTAGCGGCTCCGGGCCAGTCCTACTCGCGCCGCCCAATTGGTGCAGGAGACTGTAGTCAGCTTCGGGAGCCAGATCCTGGCGCTGCTCCGAGTGCACTTCCCAACGCAGGAGCTTGCCCCAATCGCCGAGGGCATTCCCGAGGGCGTCTCCGATGACCAGTTCGATGGGTTGGTGGATGAATGTGTGCCCTGGCGGAGGCTGTAGCAAAAGAGCTCGGCCTGTAAAAATAGTTGTAGATGTAAACACTGAATTACATTTGCATGTATAAAGTTCTGAATTGAACTGAAGCATTGATGTGCTACGATGTGTTGTTAGCCCCTTTTTCCTGCCGACTAGGACTTTGCATCACCCGACTGGCCACTACCTTAAGCACCCTTGTGGACCCGCTGACCACTGCTCACGGAGAGGATGGCTTGCCCGGACTACACTGCTCAGCGGGGAGGCTTTGGTGTAGGGGGTTCGCGGGTTGAGCACGGAGCTCAGGGTTTCATGGTTGGGGACTCGGACCGGCCGGGTTAGCTTGGCTATCGTCGGGGGGAACATGGGGTTGGGCAAGGACTCGGAAGTCGGAGTAAGCGGGTACTCCCCCTATGATGGTGATGAAGAGAAGTTGCCTGGGTCGGACCCAGTCCCCGAGCATCAGCATGGATGTCAGGTGAGAAATCAACAAGCCATATAGCAAGGCAATGATATTTTTATTATTATGAGACAAAGAATACATAGCTTTTGCAATATTCTAGGATAGAACTTGACGAGGTGTTCGATGTTCCACACGTTCGGGACGGGGTCACCGTTGGCCCACTGGAGGCTGTATGTTCCTGGCGAGATGACTTCCTTGACGATGAAGGGGCCCTCCCAGGGGGGCGAAAGCTTGTGTTTGTCCTTGGTGGACATGACTCGGCACAGGGCCAAGTCGCCAACGTTGAGGGAGCGCTCCCGGACGTTCTTGTCATGATATCGTCGGACCTGCTGCTCGTGTCTGGCATGCTGGACCAGAGCAGCAAGTCGGTGTTCTACTAGGCAGTCGATGTCGACCTGGCGGCCGATTTCTGCTTCACCTTCCTGGTAGTGTTGGATGCACGGGGCACCATGGGCGACGTCGGCTGGGAGGACGGCTTCAAAGCCGTATACCAAGAAGATGGGAGTGTATCCCGTTGCTCTGCTCTTCTGTGTCCGTAGGCCCCATATAACATGGGGTACTTCTTTGGCCCACTGGCTGGCGTGCTTGTTGAGTCCATCATACATGGCTTTCTTGAGCGAGTCCTGGACCATGCCATTAGCTCGTTCAACCTGGCCATTGCACCTGGGGTGTGCCGTGGAGGAGTAGTAGACATCGATGCAGTTGTCCTGGTGGAAATCCCAGAATTCGTGCCCCGTGAACTCAGATCCGAGGTCGGTCACGATGCGGTTTGGGACACCAAACCGGTGGGTAAGCTCTTGGATGAACTTGGCAGCTGTAGCTGACTTGGTGTTGGTCACAACCTTGTACTCGATCCACTTGGTGAACTTGTCGACTGCTACCAAGAGGTGCTTGAATCCGCCCGGAGCGGTTTTAAACGGCCCAACATTGTCGAGTCCCCATATGGCAAATGGCCAAGATGGGGGATAGTCCTCAATGCCTGAGCCGGCAGGTGCTTTTGCTTTTGGAAGAACTGGTAGCCGGTGCAGCAGCGCACCAACTCTCTCGCGTCGGACAGGGCTGTTGGCCAGTAGAACCCTGCCTGTAGGCTTTGCCGACTGAGGTCCCGGCAGCGGCATGGTTGCTGCAAGTGCCCGAGTGGATGTCTTGTAGGAGGCTGATGCCTTCGTCGCGGAGGACACACTTCATGAGTATGCCTGTGGAGGCGGCCTTTCTGTACAGGGTGTCACCGATGACGACGTAATTTGTTGCACGCCGAGTCAGCTTCTCGATTTCTTCCTTCGTACCCGGCGACCAGTTCTCTGTGAGGAAAGCGATAAAGGGGGCGCGCCAGTCTGCTTCCACCAAGAGGACTTCGTTGGTCGGCGGGCCGCCCGGGGGTGGCTCCGGATCGGGCACGGGGCTGCCGTCCTCAAGCATCTTGATGGACGGGGTGCGCAGGTCTTGGACGAAGACGCCGACTAGCATCTGGGCTCTGGTGGATCCTAGCTTGGACAAGACATCGGCGGCAACGTTGTCCTCTCGGAGGACATGGTGGAACTCGAGCCCATAGAAGTGAGCCTCGAGTTTGCATATCTCTACGTAGTACACGCTCATGGTTTCCTTGGTCGTGTACCAATTCTTGTTGACTTGTTTGACGACTAACTTTGAGTCACCGTAGCACATCAGCCGCTTGATGCCAAGCGACACCGTGATCCGGAGACCGTGGATGAGGGCTTCATACTCGGCCCCATTGTTGGTGGCGCTGGTAGTGTATCTGGAGAACATACTTTAGGTGCTGTCCCTCCGGGGAGATGAACAACACTCCTGCGCCGGCTCCCTCGAGGTTGAGGGCACCATCAAAGTACATCTTCTAGTACTCCGGCCGCTCTGCTGGGGTCGGTGTCTGGATCTCCGTCCACTCGGCTACGAAGTCGGCCAGAATCTGGGACTTAATGGCCTCCCATGGCTCGAAGTTGATGGTGTGTTCGCCGAGTTCAACGGACCACTTGACGAAGTATACAGGGCACTGGACCTTGTATGGGTAGCCTTCTTCTGGTCGCTCGACGACCAGGGCCGTGCTGACTACATGAGTAGTAGCCGAGATGTATAATAACAGCTCTTCCCCGGGGGTCAGACCCATAAGCACCGAGGGGGTAACTAGAAACTCCTTGAGGTCGGCCAGGGCCTTGCTAGCCTCAGGGGTCCATTCGAACTTGTCCGCCTTCGTGAGGATCTTGAAGAACGGAAGTCCATTCTTGCCGAGCTTGCTGATGAACCGGCTCAGGGCCGCCATCATTCCAGTGAGCTTCATGATGTCCTTCATGCACTTGGGTTCCTTAAGATTGCGTATGGCATCCAGCTTGACTGGGTTCGCCTCGATGCCGCGCTGGCTGACCAGCAAGCCCAGGAGCTTTCCTGACGGCACCCCGAATACACACTTCGTAGGGTTAAGCTTCCATCTGAAGCGGCGCAAGTTGTTGAAAGTTTCCTGGAGGTCGGTGATCAGGGAGTCAGCGTCGTACGTCTTGACGATGACATTATCCACGTAGGCCTCCACGTTGCGGCCGATTTGGCTTTGCAGGCAACCTTGGATAGCCTTCTGGTACATGGCGCCAGCGTTCTTCAACCCGAACGTCATCGTCTTGTAGCAGTAGATGCAATGCGGGGTGATGAACGCCGTCTTGTCCTAGTCAGACGTCTTCAGGGCTATCTGGTGATAACCCGAGTAGCAGTTGAGAAAACACAGGGGCATGCAGCCGGACGTAGAGTCGACGACTTGATCAATTCACGGAAGAGGGAAGGGGTCTTTAGGCAGTAGCGGTTGAGGTCCGTGTAGTCAATGAACATTCTCCATTCACCGGATTGCTTCTTTACAAGTACAGGATTTGCAAGCCACTTAGGGTGTTTGCATTCTCTAATGAAACCGTCAGCTAGGAGCTTATTCAGTTCTACCCTAATGGCATCCTTGCGATCTTGAGCGAATCGGCGCAGCTTCTGCTTAGCGGGCTTTGCGTTCTTGCTCAATTCCAAGGAGTGCTCAGCCTTCTCCCTCGAAACACCCGGCATTTCTGATGGCTTCCATGCGAAGATGTCCCAGTTGTCCCAGAGAAAGGAGGTGAGCGCATCTTCCTATTTAGGAGTGAGCCCTGGCCCTATAAGGGCCGTCTTGGAGGGGTCATCGAGTTCGAAGCTGATCGCTTTGGGGGCTTCTGCAGGTGCCAGCGCCGTGGGCTGCTGCTTCTGCTCTGGGAGGACAGGCTCGCCAGCTGCCGCCTTGGGGGCTTCTTCTGCCAGCAAGGTGGCATTGCCGAGTTGCTGGGACAACTAGGCTATCTTGATGGCCTCCCCATCACACTCGAAGGAGGTCTTGATGTCCCCACGGATGGAGAGGACGCCGTTGGACGCTGGCATTTTTAGAACCAGGTATGTGTGGTTCGGAATAGCAATGAATCTGGCCAGCATGGGTCTGCCAAAGATGGCATGGTAGGAGCACTTGAAGTCGGCCACCTCGAAGTATAGGAACTTCATGCAATAGTTGTCGGCCGTGCCGAATGTGACTGGTAAGGTGACCCTTCCTATCGGGTAGGAAGCTTTTTCTGGCACAATGCCAAAGAATGGGTCTTCGGCGCTCAGGAGCCTGCTGTAGTCGAACCCCATGCTGTTGAGGGTGCTGGTGAAGGTGATGTTCAAGGCGCTGCCGCCGTCGACCAGGACCTTGGAGAGGAGGACCCTTTCGACGACTGGGGCCACGACGAGTGGGTAGGACCCTGGCTCAGGAAGGTACACCCAGTGGTCAGCACGACTGAAGGTGATGGGCATCTCTGACCACTAGAGGTATTCCACCGGCTTGGTGGAGACCATCTTCACTTTGCGCTTGTGGAGCTTGCCCTTGCGCCGGTCTGGAAAGGCGCCGGGCCCCTCGATGATGACATTGACCTGGTGGTCGCCGTGCTGAAAGTCACCATGAGCGGCCCGCCTGGGAGCTTCCGGTGGTGCTGGGAGTCGGCGTTCATCTTCTTGATGACGTTGATCATCCTGGCGAGCCGGAGCATCACGATCGCATTCGCCACGTCGGTAGTCGTCGCAGCGGTCGCGGTCTTCTCTACGGCGGTTGTCGTCCCGCCGGTCGCCGTTGTAGCCGTCACGGCGATAGTTGTTGTATCGGCCGCCGTTGTTGTTGTAGCGCTGCTTCTTGGTCGGCGGCAGGGCGCCGAGTTCCTTGAGCAGCGCATGACAATCACGAAGATTGTGCTTTGCGTCCTTGTGGAAGGGACACTGGTCATTCAATGTATCGTGAAACTCCTCGGCAAGGAACCTGGGTTCCTGCCGGCCTTCTTCTTCTGCTAGGGCTACGAGGGGCTCAGGGCCCGCCTTGCGCCCGCGCAGTGGTTCGTGACGCTTCAAGCTTTTGACCTGGTCGTCGTCTTCCGGGCTTCTGCTTGCTCTTGAACTGAGCTTGCTCGGCTTGGTCGGCCCGAACCTCCAAGTTGACCACCTCCATCTGGTCGAAGACCATGACTAGGTTGGTTTTAAAGAGCGTGCGGAACAGCTGGTTGTCGATAAGGCCTCGCCGGAATGCATCGATGACATCCCGGTCTTCGACATCGACTACAATGGTCGGTGTAGTCTCGGAGACTTTCACCCTTCTTCTGCTTGACATTGTCCAGATCGAACCTAGTGCCTGGCCGAGTGTAGCTTGCCTGGTAGTTTTTAGTGAAGGCATGGCAAAGGTCTGCCCAGCTGTCAATGGTGTCCCGGGGGACGCCCTCAAGCCACAGTAGTGCTTCTTTGCCTAACATCACGGGGAAGTAGGCGGCGGCTTGGTCATTGGAACCATGAGCAGCCTTGACTGTTGTATGGTATGTCTTGAGCCAGAGTTTGGGGTCAGAGCGATCGTCAAACTTCTCCACGAGAGCTGGCTTGAAGGACTCAGGCCAGCGGATGGCACGGAGTCGGGCAGTGAAAGCGGCGAAGCCGTCGAATATTTCCTCCTCGACGTTGGATGGTCGCGGCGGGGCGGTCGGGCTTGGTTGGCTCGGGGTCGAGCGGCTTCACGCCATTGGTGGTTGTCGTCCCTCGGGGGGCCATACTGTGCGTCGTACTGCTCATGCTCCATGAGCTCATGAACGACGTGGCGTTCGTCTTCTTCTGCTGCTGCATCTCCTGCTTCCCCCACCGGCTGGCGGTCGGGTCGGCCATAGTCCCGGTCATACCGCTCGCGGCGCTCGAGCTCGGCTGCATCGCGCTCTCGATGCCGAGCGTCGAGTTCGGCGCGGATGTCGCGGGCATAGTCCCTCAGGCGATCATGGAGATCGTCGGGTTGGTGATGCCGTTGGCACCTGTCGCGCCGGTCTTGATAGCGATCACGGCGAGGATCCTCATTGCGCGGGTTACGCCGTTCTTCCTCTTCGTCTTCATGGTGGTTCTGGGCCACCTCTTCTTCCACGACGGGTAGTGGAAGGTTCCTTCGGTGGTACTGATCCTGATCCGATCTGCTATGAGCAGAGCGGTGGCCTGAAGAGCGATGGCCAGAAGAGCGAGCCAAGATAGATCACCCAGATTGGGATCTGGCACGATACGATCACTCGATTTGCTCTTGGACGGCTTCCAACTGAGCTCGGGCACGCTGCACCTCAGGGGTGTCGGGCATGTGTCCCAGCTCAGTGAATGCTCCGTCAAGGTTCTGAGGATTGACCTCGTGAGGGCCCTAAGACGAAGGTCGTTGTATCGGTGGGGCTTCCGGTGGGATCTCTCCTGCAGCTGCAGCGGCTGCAGGTTCACCGGCAACTGCGGCAGCTGCAGAGTTTCTGGCTGCTGCCTGAGGCGGGGCGGCTTCTTCTGTACGGCGTCGGGCTCGGCCAGCGTTTCGCTCCAGTCGGCGATCCCTGGCCAAGTCGGTTTCTCTATCCTGAGTTGCGGAATCCTCAGAAATGAAAACTTCACGCCCCGGAGGCGTGGCATAGCTTGAGTCATTGCTCGTGTCGGCCGGAGCCGGCAAAAGCACGCTTGTAGCGACTTGGAACTCCCCGCAGTCTGGAGACTGGGTGGGCTTGGGCGGGATCTCAGATCGTATCTGAGACATATCCTCTCAGAGTCAGGCTGAGTAGATGGATGAAGCATCGCGGGACCCTGGCTGGAGCAATTTGCTGGGTTGGCGCAGAGCCTCCTCCGACATGGCGATGCACTCGGCGATGGTGTCCTGAATGCGATCCAACCCGGCGAGGAGCTCGTCCGGGGGCGGGACTCCCTGGCGAACGGTTAGGCCCAGAGCCTGATCGTTGATGGTGATCGCATCGAGCCACTGCTGGAGCGGGTCGATAGCCGACGTTGAGATCGGCGAAGAGGTCAGCGCGGAGCTGGTCGGCGTGGGGGCGTCGAGCGACGTGGTGGAGTCGGAGGCAGCGGAGTGGATCTCAGCGAAGAAGCTGATGCCCTCGAGATGCGTGGCGCAGTCCTTGACGGAGTTGGGGAAGATGACGGAGCGACGATCTGCCATCGAGCTAGCTGTATTGCCCCACGATTACCCCTACCCAGCGCGCCAACTGTTGGAGTTCTCGTCCGGCGGTCCACTCGGGGGTACCCAAATGGTTGATTTGTAGGCAAAGGGCAATCGTAGGACTAGGGAGCTCGAGGTAACACAAGGACATAGGGATTATACAGGTTCGGGCTACCTGGAGGTATAATACCCTACGTCCTGTGCTCGGGGGTCTTGTATTGCTTTGCTCGGCGAAGTTCTGAGGAACGACGATGAACTCCTGGTTACAATGAGGAATCTGGTGGCTGGGAATCAAATGGGTGGAGATTGAATGAATGAAGGGGTCAACCTAGGCTGCCTTATATAGGCTGACGGCCTAGGGTTTACAAGTCAGTTATCTCTAATTGTATCCGGCTCTGACTAGGAAACTAATCTGAGTCGGTTGTCATGTAATCTCCTTGATGCCCGGGTAGGATCCGAGCGTATCGCCTCATGCCTTGCGGGCTAAGTCTTCTATAAATCTTGTCCATCAAGCCAGGGATCCTCGTGGGCCGGCCTGGGGTCGGCCCATATCCTTGTCAGACGTGGGACCAGATTGACTGGCTATCCCGTCGGTAGTGGGCCCAGGGGTACCCATATCCCACAGGGTCCAACGCACGTCCGCGTCAACGAGCCCGTCAAACAGCCCGACAAAGTCTGCGTACGACTTCCTCGTCTGCTGGCCCACCCAGCTCGGGTGCACAAGTTATACAAATAATATAGCAAGTCTCAACAACAAAAAGATGTTACAAATAAATTATGTTTGAGCACGTACCTTCCGGAGGCACCACAAAGACCCCATGGTGGGGTAGTCGCGCTGGTCCATGTCAGGTGGCAGCCAGTCGTACGGCTCGGGGCTCATCGCTGGCCTGCCCACTAGGAAGCGCTCGTACGACCACAGCCGCAGGAGCAAGGGACAGCCGACGAAGATAGGCTCACCCTTCCTAACCTTCTGCACGCTCGAGCAGAGGCCCCTGTACGTGGCGGCCAACACCGCTCAGCCCCAGCTGATCTGGGGCATCTGCTCGAGCGGGGCACTCGCGACGGCCGTGGCGTAAGGGACGAGGACCTTGGGACATGAGTCCCCCTGTGAGCTGCAGAACATGACCCACCCAATGAGCCAGAGCAAGTTTGCCTCCAAGTGACGCTGGACGTTCTCGTCGTCAGCGTCTGCGTTCATGTACTCCGCCTGCAATAAGTGACATAATGACTCAGTCGTTGCAATTACTCGAAGGAGAAACGTGTAAGGAACGGTGTAGGTGTTTACGCTGAACTGAAGGAACCACCTCTTGGTGGGTCCGTGCGTGCTGGTGAACTCGGTGTAGCCCACCACGCGGTCGTTCCGCTGAACGTGCGCGAACCTATTGAGGAGGTCCCGCCGCCAAGTGGGCGGAGCGTCGATCGTCCCCATGGCGTCACCTGCTATCGGTAGGCCAAGCAGGAAGGGCACGTCTTGCAATGTGGGCACCATCTCTCCCACGGTCAGGTGGAAGGTGTGCGTCTCGGGCCGCCACCTGTCGAGGAGAGCCGCCAGCAAGTAGTCCAACTGGAACCTGAAAGTGCATCTAGGCCCCCTAGGTGGGTTTTGATGAATTGAATAACAAAACGATTAAAGGACTAACCTATTTGTTAAAGATTATGAGTAGGAATTAAATTATATTTACAAGACACTATTGTTCATTGGTTGATTACAATGTGGAAGGCTCATGTTGACATGAATAAAGAAGTGGTTGTTCCCATTATGCATGAATATGATAGTTGGCAAGCTATGATGCAACAAAGAAAGAGACATGATGATGTGTGTGATATATTGGTCTCTAACTTGATGAAAGCTTATTTTATCATTGATATGGGATATCTTAGATCATGTTGGATAAAAAATATTGAATAATGCAAGTTTAGTTGAGTGGACAAGAGACATGATGATATGGCTCATTCTTTGTCTATATTTGAAGAACAATTTGCAAACGAGACATGATGACTTTGAAGGAAGTGAAAGGTTAAAGTAAAATAGATATATTGCATATCAAGAATTGGTTTCTATTGTTGGTACAAACTAGTGTGAAGCTATATGCGACACAAAGATGAAGAGGTGGAATTCGGGATAGTGTTTCTAGGTACTAAGCAATGTGTGATCAAGTTGCGGACTTGGCTCATGTATCTTTGCTAGGGTGACAAAGCTTTCTTTGGATTTCAACTTGATGAATCTTGGTCACATTTGGTATTCATATTGGCAAGTATCAAATCTTTCTAGAATCATGTTGTGAAAAAGTGAATTGAACTAGAAGTGGATTTCATTCGAAGACAAAGGTTCAAGTCACTAGCTCAAGGTTCAAGTGCTCAATTCAAAGAGACAAAGTTGGATGCAACTCTCAAGTGGATATGTTGATCAAGTATGGCATGGTTCAATGTGAAGAAGCTCAAGTGCATCATTTGTATTTATATTTGATCTTGAGTATAGGTATGCTGTACTACCAAGAGGGATGCATCACAAGAAAGTCTTGAATTTGTCTAAGTGCTCAAGAAACCCATGTGAGTTGTTGAGAGACACAAAAGCCTCATGTACACATTTGTAGGTTTTGCCAGGGGCAAAACCGGTGGCACTGGGTTTGTGTCAGATGTTCCAAAGGCTACTTCTGTTTGAATTTCGGTGGTACCGGTTTTAGTAACCGGTGGCACCGGTTTTCACTGGGTTCCTAACGGCTAGTTTTTGAGTAGTGGAGTATTTATACCCCACGACCTCCCCTGTAGCAAGGGGCTGTTCCTGAGGTTGCTATAGTGCTTCCCTGCTATTTCTTGCTAAGAAAAAGTCATTCTTGCTCTCCCGAACCCCTCTTTGTGAGGTTGCTTGACAATGTGAGATCTATTGAGTTGGGTTGTAGAGAGAGAAGCCATTGTGAGAAGATTGAGAGCACCAAAGCACCTTGAGAACTGCTGGACTTCATCAAACTTGTGTGATTCATTTGTTACTCTTGGAGCATTGCTCCTAGACGGCTAGGTGTTGCCCGTGAGCTACCAAGGTGTGGTGTGCTGCAGGAAAGTTTGTGCAGGTTGTGCTTCGCCTCCGAAAGGGAAGAAGCAAACTAGTGGAAGGAGGAAATAGCTTGACCTAGTGTGGTCGCATAAGCTTCCTTAACGGAGAGTAGGATTCACTGTGCCTTAGTGGCTGCTCGGTGCAAGCAGTGAATCCGGACTGTGGGAAAACAAATCTTGTGTCTGCCCGCTGGTTTGACCTTCTTTGTGCATATATTGTTTTATTGGTGAAGTTGCTCGATATTGTTGTACTTGTGTTTTTAAGTGCAGGGACTTGGAGATATACCTTAGAAAGACATTTCAATCATCATCTCCAAGTTTGGTTTGATTCCGAGCTCACTAGCATATTCTATCCATTTGGGGGTTAACTGCCAGAGCAAAACTGGTGGTACCGGTTTTGCAAAACCGGTGGAACTGGTTTTGGTGGCAGTGCTCTATATCCGCTGTGCTAGGCGTTAAATTCTCTTATTTGGAGTTTCCAAAGATCCTTTTTAGAAGTTCATTTATTGAATTTCTAAAGGTGATATTTGGAATATCCAATTGTCACTCATAAATTTGTTTTAAGTGGCAATATTTTTATGTCTCGCCTATTCAACCCCTTCTAGACGATATCAAGATCCTTTTAATTGGTATCAGAGCTTGGCTTCACATCTAAGCTTAACCGCCGTGAAGAAAAGATGTCTATCGAGGTAAACTTTGAGCCTCTCAAGCTTGATGGCTCAAACTATGCTTCGTGGGTTGGTAATGTTCATAATGCTCTTAGAATTGTAGATCCTATGGTTGAACATATTTTAGTTGCTAGCATTTTACCTCCTAAGTATGATATTAACAACATTGGTTGGTCAAATATCACTCAAGAGGAGTTAGCTTGCACGCAACTCAATGCTTGTGTTACTAACTTCTTGCAAAGATCTGTTTGTAAAGCTGTATGGGATATCATCTCTAGCGAGGAAGAAATCCGAAGAGATGCACATCACATTTGGACTCTCATCACGGATACAAATGAAGATATAGAAAGTGATGATGAAGAGCAAGAAGACATGAAGTCACCAGGTGTGCTCAACTTCACCAACAATTTGCTATGAGCCTCAAGTGACATCATCCGACGAGCAAGAAAATCACAAGAGAACACTCACTGGCTCTGCTCAGGCAGAACCGGTGGTACCGGTTTCCAAAACCGGTGGCACCGGTTTTTGCCAGAAGCAAGCTGATGAATATTCCTCGAGTGAAAATTCACCATCTCGTCAGCACAGTGAGGTATCTACCGCTCCTAGTCATTCCTCTTTGAATGCTGACATTTCATATTGTCATATAGCTGAAAGCAAAGAGAAGGTCAAGGAGTCAAATAAAACCTTGACAAGATCATTGGTGGAAGAAAATCAAAGGTTCAAGGATCAGCTTGAGAAGCTCTCCGGTAAATATGTGAACTTGCAAGTTACTCATAAAGAACTAGAGTGTTCTTATGGAAAGCTTGTAGATTCACACACAATCCTTGAAGTGAATCATGAGGTTATGCTTACTACTATGAAATCATTAGAACCTCAAATTCATAAGTGTACATGTTCTCTAGCCAAAATCGATATATCTTGTGCTAACCCTTGTGGCTTGCAAGCAAAACTTTCATGGTATGATCAAGTTCTTGCAGAGTCACGTCATGACCACATTGCACGGGATAATGACAATCTGAAGCTAGAGGTCGAGAGGCTTAAGATGGACTTGTCCAAGCTAAAAGGCAAAGGCCTTGCACAACCTTCTCAAGATAACCGTGATTCCATGGTGAAGAAGCTTGAGAAGGAATCAACGTCGCAAAGCTCCTGCAAGAATTCTCTCAAATCCATCCCAAAAGAGAAGCAAGACAACAAGAAGAAGAAACATGATCACATCAAATGTTTTAAGTGCTCTCAAATGAGACATTATGCCTCCACGTGCTCTTTTGAAAAGGAGAACAAGCCAAAACAATCAAAAAGGAAGAGAAGTCTTTCTCAGAGAAGATGTTATGGATGTCGCGAGAAAGGGCACGAAATTGAAGCTTGTGCCAACCAGTCAAGGGGGCACTTAGGTAAAACCGGTGGCATCGGTTTTGCCAAACCAATGGTACCAGTTTCCACTGAGAAACCTGAAGTCAATTAAGCAGAACAGCAGTGTTTTGAAGGCACGAGCAAACTTTAAAGAAAAGAAATGTTCTGCAAGCAAGAAACTCAAAAGTAGCAACATCAAGCACAAGACTTACTACACATGTCGTCTAAAGGGACATTTTGGTAAGGATTGTCCAAATGAAGGAACTCAAATGACTCTTGTGCTACTAATGTGATTGTTTCACCTAGGACAAGCACAAAGGCCATTTGGGTACCTAAGTCCTTGCTTACTAAACTTATAGGACCCAACATACGTTGGGTACCAAAATGTGTCTAAAAGAGATTTGTAGGTACTTGGAGCTATATTGGAAGCTTGGTTCACTTGAAAAGAATTCGATCTTACATCATTTGCATCTCAAGAGAAATCTCATATCATAAAGGAACGAAGTGAGATCAATGGAAGAAAACTTTATCCAATGCTTCTCCTGTGATAAGTACCTCTCTAGCTGTCCACTTATATTTATCTATCTATGCTCTTATTATTTCTAAGCATATGTAGTGGACAAGCTATCTTTGCTGATAATGAAAAATTATGACAAATGACATTCGATGCTACTAACCGCTTCATCAAGAAGCTTTGAGTTGTTTATAAATGCAGGGCAATGAATGAGTGAAGAAAATATAAAAGAAATGAATCAAGACAAGAAGCACCAAAATAATCATATTGAAGAAATGCCTGGTTCAGTGGAAATCCGGTGGCACCGGATTGATAAAACCGGTGGCACCGGTTTTGCCAGAACCAGTGGACAGCAGAGAAGAATGAAGAGTTCAATTGAAATCGATTCCTCAAGAAATACTCTTCTAATTTTATCTAAAGCATTCACATAAATATCCGTGAGCCTGTCTTGATCACATACACTTATTCATGAATTTATTTGTGATTTGACCATTATATGAAGCTAGCTACCCTAGTGTCTTAATAGTGCTTAAAGTGCAAGTCTCAAGATTCGAATCCTTGATGCACATATTTAGGGGGAGCTCACTTCATATTTTGTGTCTCTTGGTACTAACAACCTTGCAAATTTCCGTGGTATAGTTCAAATATAAGGGATCATACTTATATTCATATAATACACTTGAACAACTCCAATGCAAGTGGTTGGTGATGAGTAAGCTACATGACGACAAGGTCAACAATCCAACTTGGTAATTGTATCATTTTTCATTTAAGTTAGTTTAAGTTTCACATATCTAGCTACTCTCCATAGCATAGCTTAGATTCTTTGTTTGGAATTATTTGACCAAGATGGTGTACATATACTCGCCTTCCACATAATCTTGTGTACACTATATGTTTGAGGAATCTAGTCCATGTTATGAGATTTCATATTTTGTGACTCACTCCCTCACACTCAAAGGGTCATCAAATATGAAACTAGAACTTGTGCTACTAATGTTTGTATTGTCTTGTCATTTTATTGAAACTATGGTTAGATCAATCTAAAATGACAAGATGAAAGTATAAAAGAAATCAAAGCACAAAGCTGATGGATATATGTGTTCCTCTATGTGAAGAATTTATTTGTTCAAGGCCAAGATATGTTTTTCAAATTCATGTATTCATTTCAATGCATCTAGGCCCTCCTTCATGCTAGTGTGTTTGGTATGTAAAAGATAACATGCTCCACCTTTGGTTGGTTTCTTGGTGTGAGTGGTAGGTTTTGGTTGCTTTATAAGATCTATCTTTGCTAGTAATTGTTTTCATACTCTGTGTGACATAGGATAGCTTTTTCAAAATTAACTAGCATGTGTAGGAAGTTTTTTGAAAAACATTTGGTGTTGGTCTTTGTGACCACATTGATCCATTTGTGGTTATTGATATCCTTGCTTGATTGCTGGCTAACTACAAATGGTGAAACACTCTCTAGTCCATTAGATCCACCCAATCTCATCTCAAGGGCTATGTTTCTTGGATTTCCATATCTCGTTCAAATCTTTATCCAAATCCTCTCATCTGGGTCAAAGAACAGTGCAAAAATGGATAAATGGATACAATAAGGAAACTGAGGAGAAGAGGGAAGGGCAGAAGTGCATATATGGTCAAAAGCCATAGGCTCAGTAATTTCCGGTGGCACCGGTTTCTGTCGGCAGGACACTATTTACCCGTGACTTACCCCTTCACTTTTACATTTTCACCCTCTTCTCAACCCCGACCCCAAACAGTGAAAGGAGAGAGTTTTGAGGCGATTCCATGGCAACTTGAAGGTTCCACCACGGGATTGAAGTGTTGAGACAAGATTTGGATTCTCCAATCTGCTGTTACCAGATTCCCCTCCGTTCTAGGGCTGCAGCAACTCTTCTACCATGTCGGGAGGTATTCAAATCAAAGTTTTCACCCGATCTATCTCCCTAGAAGTTTTCTCTCAGATTCCTTTGGTAGAACATCATATCCTAGGCCCTAGAAGCTTTTCAGTGGAAGAAATCAGTGATCCCTTGGTGGCATTGTTGGGGACCTCGACTAGGGTTTCTGGGCAGAAACAGGTGGCACCGGTTTGTGCCCAGGCACCCTGGCACGGTTTGTGCCCAGGCAACCTGGTCAGTTCCCCAAATTCAATTCCAAATCTCCAAATCAATATACTTTTCAAGGGTCATTGTCTCAGAGGTTATTTCTCCATGTGTTTGTTACAGATCCAAGTGATTACACTTTTTATCAGAGGAGACCGACTCGTTCAAAGAATGCTCAATTTGAGTTTCGGGCAAGAAATGTTGAAAGGAGTGGGCAAGAAATTGAACCAGCAGAGCCAAGAAGGTCAAAGAGGGCAGCAGGGAGAGTGAGGCTTCCAAGGGGTGATATTCGCATTGAAGATTCTGAGGCCAAGGACACCTCTAGTGATGATGATGATGAGGTGAGTCCTTATGAGAGGGATCCTACTCCTTCAGAGTCACCTGTAGCAGATTCATCCGTAGCAGCTCAGCACAAAAGAAAGGGCAAAACCATTCGTACATAGAGCCATGAGCGTAGTCTGGGGACAGGCAGTGGTGACAGAAGTGGCAGTGGTAATGGTGATGATGATGAGGACATCATTTCAGCACTTGGACCCCGGCCTGCACATAATGCTCCTCCCACTCATCTTAGTGATGTGACACTTAGAGTTCCCATGGCTCCTTCAGACTGAGCCAAGGTCAACTACAAGGCCAAAGGCATGACAGAAAAGGCCAGAGTTGAAAGGGCAAAGAATCCTAAGGAAGTTGGTGGGAAGCACTCTAATTACAGGTTTGGCACAACTTTTCATCAAGATTTTTATGAGAGTGCTATTCTAGCAAAAGACATTCCCATTGCCCAAGCTCAATTCATTGATTGGAAGTACATGAGGGCATTCAAGGACCCTAGAATTGATGAGATCATTCGAGAATGCAAGAGAAATAATGTATACAAGATCATGGGTTTTGCCAAGTCATGGAACAGTGAGGTAATTGCTCAATTCTATACCACTAGCTACTTCACATCTAGAAATGATGAGAGGATTGTACATTGGATGACAGAGGGTAATTGGTTTGGAGTGACCTACACTCAGTTTGCCTCGCTTCTCGGCTTTGATAGTGAAGATGATAAAAGGGTTCATATTCATAATGCTAATTATATGGATAAGAAAGCTATGAGCTATATGTACATGACGGGACATGAGAGGCACTTTGGGAGTGTTCATGGCATGCTACCATACTATGTTTATCTCAACCGCATGTTTAGGAAGACACTTGCTCCTAGGGAGGGTGATCAAGGCAACATATCATTCTATCTTTGTGATTTGATAAAGTATATGACACCTAGTGAGCTGGAATTTAGTGTGGTGGACTACATATGGGAAGAAATAAAGTCTATTGCTGGTTCTCCACAAAAGAGTTGTGGGTATGCTCCTTATCTCATGCATGTTATTGAGGCTGTCACAAATTTCACATTTGATTATTATCATGAGATTGAGCCCTTTCATATGAAGAATGATGTCAAAGGATCAACTCTAGCTCAAGCGGCAAGCATGGAGGCTAATGTAGAGGGTCGAGATGCACTTGAAGGTTCCCTTACAACTGCTGCACCTTCTATGGCAACAGGGAAGGCGTCCGGTAGTGGACATGGACGTGGGCAAAGAGATGTGCACAAGCCTCCTTCACCACTTAGGAAGTTATTCAACTTTATGTGTGGGTCTTGTATGAGTACAAATGCCATTGCTCATAAGGAAAGGCAAAGGAGGAAGAGGGATTCAAGAATGATTAGGCAAATGTATGAGGATCCTTCTAATAGGCCTCCTGTCCCACATGCAGAGTCAGATGAGGAAGATAGTGAACCGGAGGGATTTGCTCACATATGGAATAGATCTCAAGAGGTAGATCTGGTCACTCAAAAGGATTATTGGGATCAAGCTATGGGCAGCTCATATTACAATCCGGCATATGGAGGCATGCAAAGTAGAGGTGCTTCATTTTCTGAGATGCCTTTTGTGGGAAC
Organism: Alloteropsis semialata; assembly: GCA_004135705.1. Lineage (NCBI taxonomy): Eukaryota > Viridiplantae > Streptophyta > Magnoliopsida > Poales > Poaceae > Alloteropsis > Alloteropsis semialata. The sequence goes on along the minus strand of CM014276.1, from coordinate 7,625,583 downwards.
TCAAGCACAAGGTGGCTCTTCTAGTATGCCACAAGTTGATCCTTATGCAGCTGGAGGTTCAGGATCTGCTGAAGCTGACATTTTTGGAGCAATATTTGGTCCTTCAAATCCTTATGTGGGGATGTTTCCTTCAACCCAATTTGCGCCCCAAACTCCATTTGTTGCTCCAACTCAAGGCCAAGAGCAAGATGATGATGAAGATGATGATAATAAATTCAATTTCTTTCGTAGCTTTTTTTGGACTTGAGAACAATTGTAATGTGTGCCACTATGTGTGTTGAACCTGTTTATGTGTGTTGAACTTGTTTAAAATTTATTTAAACTCATTTGCTTGATAATATGCTTTGTGTGTTCGAAAGATCTGACTTTGTGTCGGATGTTCTGGTGGGTCCCGGATCTTTTGGCCTAGAAGTTCCGGTAGCCTCTGGTTGGTGCTGGATGTTCTGGTACATAGTGTCGGAAGATCCGGTCCATGTTGATTGTTGCCTATCTGGGCTTTCTGGGCATTTTCGGTGGCACCGGTTTTGGCTGGCAAGCACTGATTTCTTTGTTTCTTTGTTTCGTGCTGCATGCATCACATATTATTTGTTCACACATAAGTTTTGCACCCCACAGATGTTAAGATTTAGGGGGAGCTCCATGTTTTCTTGAAAATATGCAAATTGGCATCTTAGGCCAAATTATTGAAGTTCATTCAAAGCACATGTTGAGGGGGAGCTCAAACTAAATCTGAACATTCAAAAGCTTTATTGATATATCTATTGTAAGCTTTAATCGAGTTGTCATCAATCACCAAAAAGGGGGAGATTGAAAGTGCATCTAGGCCCCCTATGTGGGTTTTGTTGAGTTAAATGACAAAACAATTAAAGGACTAACTTATTTGTTAAAGACACTATTATTCATTGGTTAATACAATATGGATGACTCATGTTGACATGAATAAAGAAATGGTTATTCCCATTATGCACGAATAAGATAGCTAGCAAGCTGTGATGCAACAAAGAAAGAGACATGATGATGTGGTGTGATATATTGGTCTCTAACTTGATGAAAGGTTATTTTATCATTGATATGGGATATCTTAGATCATATTGGATAAAAAATGTTGAATAATGCAAGTTTAGTTGAATGGATAAGAGACATGATGATATGGCTCATTCTTGGTCTATATTTGAAGAACGACTTGCAAACGAGACATGATGACTTTGAAGGAAGTGAAAGGTTAAAGTAAAATGGATATATTGCATATCAAGAATTGGCTTCTAGTGTTGGTACAAACTAGTGTGAAGCTATATGCGACACAAAGATGAAGAGGTGGAATTCCAGATAGTGTTTCTAGGTATTAAGCAATGTGTGATCAAGTTGTGGACTTGGCTCATGTATCTTTGCTAGGGTGACGAAGCTTTCTTCGGATTTCAACTTGATGAATCTTGGTCACATTTGGTATTCATATTGGCAAGTATCAAATCTTTCTAGAATCATGTTGTGAAAAAGTGAATTGAACTAGAAGTGGATTTCATTCGAAGACAAAGGTTCAAGTCACTAGCTCAAGGTTCAAGTGCTCAATTCAAAGAGACAGGTTGGATGCAACTCTCAAATGGATATGTTGATCAAGTATGGCATGGTTCAATGTGAGGAAGCTCAAGTGCATCATTTGTATTTATATTTGATCTTGAATATAGGTGTGCCATACTATCAAGAAGGATACGCACAATCAAACTAGCCCTTTGTCCTTGCAAAGAACCTCAAACCGCCGTTCAACTGAACCAGAAGGATACGCACGGTGCAATAGAGCCTTCTTCTGCTTATTGTCCATATACTTAGTCATCTTGTAGCCATACATCAACTGGTTGTTTGCCACAGCCTCCGCAACCTTTGCATACCGTTCATGGAAATATTTGATTGTGCGGTAGACGAAGAACTCGATGATCCCAACAAGGGGGAGGCCCCTAGCACCACGCAGCACCCAATTGTAAACCTCGGCATAGTTTGTAGTCATTATACCATGACGAGCACCCCCCTTATCATAGATCAATGCCCATTTTTCTTTTGGCTCATTCTCAATCCACTGGCTGAAAGTCTTAACTGCACGACCCCTTCTCCTTCTAGTAAGGCTAGTGTCCAACCCCACATCCTCAAGAGACTTTGGCTCATCAGCTTGATCAGTAACATGTTTCTTCGCGAGCTCTTCTAATTGTTTCTTCGTAAGGTCATCTAGTTTCTTCCAGATTTGTTTGAACTTCCTCTCTTGATTCTGGCTGCATAAGCGCTTGAACAATGTTGATGGTCCATAGACGCGCCAATTGTGAACCGCAAGCGCACGGATCATCGTAGCTTTTCCCTTAGAGTATTCATCCAAGGTTTATCAATCCGTAGATCGACAATGAACTACCTAGGGTTTTCTATCTAATCTAATGGATCTAATCCTAGCATTAAGTGTTGATTGCATATAAAGGGATAAACCTATATGATTTGAGTGAGGTGTATGGGTTGATCTCATCCATAAACATAGGCAAAGATAAAGAGCAACCAAAGGATAAACGGGGCTATCGTCTTCTAGTTGTAGTTCTAGCAAATAAGAGCAAGCGCATCATGCATATCATCTAAAGCAATCTTTAAACTCTTACCTCCGGTCAACCTCTCGAGAACGCCACCTTACACAGGATCACACCCTGTCACGATGCTCCCTATCGGCGTGGTCAGTACAAGGGCACGTCCACAAGTGAACGTGTCTAGATATCATGAAGGGTCAACACACTAGATCTAATCACCATGATTACATAAAGCATGCTATATAGTCTAATCTAGAGTTAGACTAAGAAACAATCATATTCATGATAGGTAGAAAGCATAGAAGGAGGCATCGAATCGCTAAGAGATCGGATGACACGAAGAACATTACTCATATAATAGATGTGTTTGGATCATCACCACCAAATACATACCATTGATGACTCCAACTTGCTAATGAACTCCGCCATGGCACAACCACGCAGGGAGGCCATGGCGGCTAGGGTTGGCCTAAGCCATCCCTAGACAACTTCGAGGACTTGCGGCGGCCGTCGTCTCCTTTTGGTGTATGCCCTAGGTTTTGCCAAGTTCTGGTGGATTGATCTCCGTGGCTCCTGGCATCGGGGCTATAAATAGTCTGAGGAAACCCTAGCTCGAAGGGGAGGTCGAGGCGGCGTAGAAACAACCCAGGCCGGTCGGCCTGGGCCCCTCTAGGCCGGCTGGCCCAGGGCATTTTTGTGGCCCCTCGGCCCCATCTTTCGCGAGCAAGCTTCTAGATCCTCCAGGAGTTGATTTGCCAATGCATGTGGGTATTTGACGTCGGTTGCTTGGGGATAAGATTGGGTCTTGATATCTTTCCATATGTCTGCCTGATTCGCCTTGATCCCGAAGTCATCCGACCTTACCTTCAAGTCTTTGCCCTTCCTCATTCTTAAAGGTTGGTTCACCATAGATGAGAGCGAACGAAATCTGAGTCACATGGTCTTCATTCCTCCGCTCTATGCATGATCTCGGTCTTTGTCCAAAAGTGCTCATTTATAGCTCAAAAACCTGCGTAAACCAAAATCCTCCAAAAATACATGCATATGCAAAAACGGGATTATTTTGAGTGCCAAGTGGCGGGTTAGTATATGAATTGGTCCCAAAACACCAATTAAATAGCACTAAAAGTGTGTCGCTAACGAGCATCAACAAACAACTTCTTCAGTGCCTTATTCTTGAACTTGGTATGGAAAATTGCCCCCATGTGTCGCATGCACCACCTGCTCACAACGTCGGGCCAAAGTGGTAAAGTATGAGGGTCGGTGCTGCCATTCTTCATTTCTTTAATTGCCTGTAGAATACCTTTGTGCCTATCGTGTATGATACACACGTTTGGCACATCCCCCACAACCATACTCTTCCGCCTCTCCAGAAACTAATACCATGTGTCTCTGCTGTCTTTCTCCACAAAAGCAATGGCCAAAGGCAACAATTGATTGTTACCGTCGCCAACAATGGCGGTGAGGATTGTGCCTTTGTACCTTCCTATCAGGAAGGTCCCATCTATGCATATGACTGGCCTACAGTGTCGGAAAGCCTTAATGCACGGCCCTAATGCCAGGAATGCCCACTGCAGCACTTGCTTCCATAGCTTTAGTACGGACGGGAAAGTCTTCAGGTCATAGAAGCTTCCATCATTTGGCTGGCATATGGCGTAGAGCAAAGCTGGAAGGTTGTCATATGATGCTTCAAAAGTCCCCCACTTCATCTCCAATGCCTTCTGTCTCGCTCTATATGCCTTGCTGTAACTAATTTTGTACTTGAATTTCTCCTCGATGGCACGTATTATAGACTTGGGCTCGTAGCTTGGATTATCAATGATATGTGCATACATGAAGTTAGCCACAAAACCGGATGTGAGGTTCCAGTGGTCTGTGTCCAACTTCTCAAGCACACATGTGTGATCCTCGATTCTGGTCACCTCCCAGTAATTCTTCCACTTTCCACAGAATGCGTGAACCCGAAAAGGACACCCTTCTGTGACGCAACATATGTCATAGACTTGTTTGCTGCTCCGAACAACCTTGAACTTCCTTTGCAAACACAAAGTGGACAACTGTTTTATTACATCCTTCATTTCTTCTGCAGTCTTGTAGCACGAACCGAGGCAAACCTCGTTGCACTTGTACTCCCAGGGGACTTGTTGGCCTTCATTTATCCTAAGCTGTGAGAAGTCATAGTTGTCCCAGTTCCTTGGCACTTGCACCTCCTCGTCATCATCATCATCCGACGAGTCATCCTCAATGTAATGTTCATGCTCTCCGCCGTCCCTCTCTGCCTCCAAAACCATCTTAGGAAAATTTTCGTCTTTATCAAGCTCTGCCGATGGTTCAGGGGGTGCGTAATAATCTTGTCCGGCTGACCCTTCTTCCACTTCTTCACCTTCCTCCCGAGTAACATCTTCATGGTTTTCCCGTGCAGCATCTTCAACTTCTTCGTGCACTTCACTACTGGACCCACCCTTGTGGAAGGCTCACACAAGCAACACCAGCGGCATACCATGCAGGGTACAAAGTGTCACAAATGACCTCCAGTTCTGGGTTCCTTCAAGCGGAAAAGTTCCCAATACGTAGTTGCACTTCTTTTCATCACTGCCATCACTGACAAGTCATGTTGCGCCTCATCAAGTCCAAATGAATGATAAAACCAATTTCTTATTGAAACCCAATTTCTCTCTGCTGCTCTAGCTATTTTTTGGGTGGTGGAACTAAATTCTGACAGATCTACCCCTTCAGGACCATATCTAACTTCTCCTGATCCATAGTACAATTGGAACCATAAAGGTTCAGACATGCCTAAAACCAAATCAGGACAATTAGAAGAATTAATACAAGTTTCTACTCATAAAAAGATATGTGCATAAAACTCTAATGTAAACTCTAATATCAGTAAATCTAATATAAAAAGATATAAATTGTAATATAAACTCTTATATAAACTCTGATATGCATAAAACTCTAATATAAACTCTAATATAAAAAGATATAAACTCTAATATAAACTCCTATATAAAATCTAATATGCATAAAACTCTAATATAAAAAGATATAAACTCTAATATAAACTCTTATATAAAATCTAATATGCATAAAACTCTAATATAAAAAGATATTACTAACTCTAATATCAGTAAATCTAATATCACTAAAAGTGATGACTGTAACTATCTCTAATGTCACTAAATCTAAGGTCACTCAAACTAATATCACTAAATCTAATATCAGTAACTACCTCTAAAACTAATTTCAGTAACTATGTCTAATATCAGTAACTCAAAAATAATACTACAATATCATAATGTCTAAACTAAATACTAAAATAACTACAAAGTAATACATCTACGAGATTGAAGTTACAACTACGAGTTCGGATTTTACCTGAAACCGACGCGCAGAACCGGCAGGGCTTCACCGCTGATTCTCCCTCTCCCTCACCCCCCCTCTCTAACCCTAGTTTTTGTTTTTTCTGATTTAGAATGAGATTTCCAACTGATTTTTGGCTTATATAGGCGACAACGACCTAACCGCCATATGAATTGGTGGTAGGGGGCTGCCGCCGTTGATCCGACGGCAGGTAGCCTTCCCGCCGGATCAAACGCCGCGGGAAGGCCCTGCCTCCCCCTACCGCCGAATCATCCGGCGGTTAGGTGGGTCGGGCCCAGATGCCGACACCTACCGCCGGATCATTTGGCGATTAGGTTGGCTGGCCGACGCAGAAATATATTTTTAAAATAAAAAGCTAATTGAAACGGCGGTCTTTGTAACCGCCGTGTAGTCTGGCGGTTACCAGACCTTGCTGCTGTTTCATATGGCTACAGTTGGGTGGCAGATTTTCAAAATTTGTCACTCAAGCGTTGATTTTGCAAAATCGTAAAAAAAATTAAAAAAAATCGGACATCGAACCAAACGAGTCCTTAAAGCCCAACAAGTCATGTAGCTTCACTAATGCAGTTACAACCCCTCAGTTTCTCGCCGCAACCATCTTCAACATTTCTTGTACATTTTATTCAACATTTTACATACCCTGGTTCAACATCCGAATAGGCTAGTTCTACATTTCATGCTCGCCCATTGTGCCCAGATTGCCCCTGCCTGACACATTTTTCATTTTTTTATAACTAATTTAACAATCAGCAAACACTAATTAAATATTTGAAAAAAACATGGTTCAACATTTCATGGGGCCGGGGCTAGACAAGGTGCATATATATATGCTCCCCAACCTTACTCAGGTTGTATGGCTGGCTTGCTCTCCCCCACTTTATCTTAGCCATCTATCTATTTAGACACTGGAAATTTCATTTGAAAAAAACCCTACATTACCGCCATATAGTTTTCCTGTTATTATTTGCCGTCTAAAAATAAATGAAAATAATCAAGTCGGTCCGGTACTTTCAGCCCATTTTTATTTAGAGCAACAAGCCAATATGATCCGCATGGGCCCAAATAGCTAGTTGCTGGCCGAGTTGGGCCCGGATTTACTCAGGTCTACTCCTAGCCAATGGGTAGGCCTTTATTTCATCACATATATGGTATGCCTGACCTCATGGCATGTCCCCTTGGCCCAGAAGACCACAGTTTGCTAATCTTTGGAGGGTCCGCGAGGATTTGTGAAATTGCCGGACGACTCGCGAATGGGAAATGAAGATCGAGTTCCAACATCCAACTGGCTACGTTCCGAGTCAAGATAGCATCTGGAGGTGGTGGCATGTTGGTAACTGTTATGGAAACAAACCATAAAACAAAAGCTTAATTACCATATAATTTGACATTATTATGGTCAAGGTGCCATGTGGTGATTCCCACGAACCAGCCAGGGAGGGTGGAAACATAGTAAGTTAATAATCTGTCATAGATTACCTCTATATTATTAGGCATTACTTTACTGATCCACTGTTTCTTCGACAGGAATAGTAATTTTTATCCAACGAACCATCTAAAATCCACATCAAGAATCACTGCACATCATTGTTCATATATATAATATAAGCATCTTTTTCACAAATGGCAACATAATGTCATAATGACGATCCAAGAAACTAGATAGGCACCAATAGTTTTTATTGAACGACCACAAATTTTCAGAATAAAAGTTGTTCACACTAGCTAGCATGCGAAAAAGTAACTAAAGATTACACTAGAGACTAACTACCTAGCTATCTTGAATTTCTAAGACAACGCGCGCTGACAAAGGCCGTGACGACCTATTAACTCAGTCCTCCTTTATGGCGATGGCTTTGCCCCGTTATGCAGAGGTATATCCTTACAAACTATGCAGCGACACTTGCCCTTGAACCCTCCTTTGATGCACTGGTGCTCCCTGAGTTCAACTCTACGCAGTTTCTTCTGAAGCCAGCACTCAGACTTGCACAGCCAGCTCTTGCAGAATGGAATCTTCATAGTTAGAGTGGCACAAATGACCTCTGTGAAAAAAAGATTAAAACACAAGCTAATTAATAAGTGGGAAATAAAAGAAATGGAATCTCACTTGTATGTATTCCTGATCATATATAAAATCACACAAAATTAATTAATAAACGAGAGCACAACTGACAGAAAAAGAGAGATACAATTACAAGCAGGAACACGAACCAGCCGAGGTGTAGTCTGCCTGTACCATGAGCACTAGAAGAAGGCAGCAAAGAATTGCTTGTTTCGAATTCATCTTGTTTGATGTATATGGACAGAACAAAATGGTAGCTAGTAGAGCTTGTAGGCTAAAGGGATACACGCGAAAGTATATTTATAGCAGCTGGCATCTGTGATCATCGGAGAGAAAAAAGGATCGCGCGCTAGCTGACCATTCTTGTAGGATCGGACGGAGATGAGTCAAACCCGTAACTGCGGTGTGTGCATGCAAAACGCTCGCATATCCAGTTTCAAACGGGTAGCGAGCGAGCAGAGTCGTAGCCCCAAATTAGTGTGTGAGCGGAAATCTAGCTAAGCTAGATTCCTGATTTACGGAGTCTAGCTAGCCCTAAAATCTAGAGGCTTTTGTTATCCGCAGAGATGCGATATCCCTGCAAATTAAATTGAAATGTTAGTAGATGCTTTGACGGGGTACATGCATGCAAGATCATATTGCTTATGAGAGTGATCCCACCACTTGTGAAAAGCGACGAAGAATCAGTTGACCTGATTCGGTTTCTCGCTTTACTCGCATGCAACCACACTCATCTAAATCCGTTCAGAATGTTCTTCATTCATTTATATGTCCATTGAACATTCTGGAAAAAAAAAACAAAGGAGTGTCGACAACCTTAATTTGTACCTAGGTCTGAGCAGTGAGTAGTCTGCATTTTGGGCCGGCTCAAGGGTCCTCCATAGATGTGATCTAAGGTTGTTAGTATCGGGATGCTAGGCAGTATCGTTTTTTGCCCGACAGTATCGGATTGTAGAATCGTATCGTAGTATCGGGATACTATCGGGTTATATATAATACATATTTTATATAAGGTTTGTAATATATAGACTGAATGTAATGATGCCTATTTTGATCAATTAAATTGACTGTTTGCAGATTTAAGTGCTCTAGCTGACATTATATTCAATGCATCTTATCTAAAATAATATTTTATCATCATTGAATCATTTATAGAAATATTTATGTCAATAATTATGTAGTATCGTAGAATCGTAGTATCGGGATACTATGAAATTTCATGTAGGATCGTGCGGAACCTTTCTATAAGATCAGGATACTATGAAAATTTAAGATACTAGATAGGATCGGTATCGTGTTGTCTGGGTAGGACGATACTACGATACGTATCGGGATACTGACAACCATGGATGTGACTATGGAAATGTGTATATGCATGAGAAATCATGCCTTAGTTTAATTTTGTTACCGAATTATTTGCTAAACAGTGCATGGCATATGTGCATCCATGTCGGTGAATAGAAATGGTAAAAGAAAACATGAACCACAACTCACTCGGCAAAAAATAGTAGAAAAACTTTAAAGGAAAAAGTTTATTTTACTCCCTTCACCTATTTACTTTGTCCGCTTAAGCCCTCGAGCAAAATTTAGGCTCACTTTACTTTCTCAAACTATTTCATTTGGTTCAATCTACCCCCTAATTAGATTTATCTTTTTTGTTTCTTCGCGTACAAGTTGAGTTTTAATTTCAGATTTTGTCTGTTGATATATAACATAGTTCTCTATATGTTAGAAAAAATATATTAGATTTTTTCATGATTACTTTTCATATAGTTTTATATATCTAAGATCAATTTCGTATTAAATATTCCTAACCTATGAAATAACCATGAAAAATTCTTAGTATAATCTTTTAGCATAAAACATCAAGTTTTGTATATGTTCACAGCATGTAGTAGTGGGGGCAAGTATGGACAGTCAAACAAACACATCCTCGCAATGCAACAAATACAAATAGTACAATGAGCCATCTACTGTTGGATTGCAGAGAGCCACGCAATGCCGTCAGCAAAACACTTCTGTAATCGCTCCATATCACCATGGGCCGCCGGCAGGGAGACGCTCACCTCCACGCCGCCGCCGATGCCGCCGCGCGCCTCCGCCACCGGCATCGCGCTGCCCTTGACCGCCGACACCATCGCCACCTTGGCGGGCCGGCCCAAGCCAAAGTCGACGTCGTAGACTCGGAACCTGGGCGAGCCCGCCACGGACAGGGTCCCGTGGGCCACGGCCTCTTTGACCCGTTCCACGCAGCCGTCCCACCTGCGTAGATCCTATATATCTTCCGGTAGATTTTTTCTTCACCTACCTTCCAGTGTATGAGATTCGTGCAAAGCATTCCAGCCATTGGATCACCGTGACGCATCTGGTTCTGGTTCTTTCGGTTATTTTCCCCCGTTCCGTTCCGTTCCTTTTCCCCCCTCTCGCATTCCACTCGCCCGTGTTTTCCCCACTCCCAGAGACTAGGGTTTGACGGAGATGTCGGGGCGATTCGGTGGCGGATAGTTCGCCGGCGATTGCGAGGCTTAGAGTTCGCCGGTGATTGGGAGGCTTAGAGTTCGCTGGCGATTGGGAGGCTCAGAGTTCGTCGGCGACTTGGAGGTAGGTGAATCTGAGAGGACCGGCGATTGGATTTCTTCCGATTGTCGATGACTTAGTTTTGTGATTTCACGTTGGATTATGTCAGTCGAATCTTCGTTTTGCATCTTGTTGCTTGTGGATTTCCTTGGATTTCTTCTTATTTTGTTCTTCACTTTTTTGACCTAGAATCTGACGATGCCTCGGAAGAGTGGAGCTCGTTTGGAATCTGGTGAACCGAGTTCAGTTGGTGCTTCAGCTAGGGTTACTAGATCCAAGTCAAAGGTTAAAGTCAGAAATGTTGGAGCGAAGGCTGTTAATGTAGATGATGAGGTTTGTTTCTTAATACTTGTATTGATTTTTTTTGTGTTTATTGATTTAGTATATGTAGCTATGGTGTGAATCTGTTGTTTCGTGGTTAGTTTTCACTGTTATGACCAAAGATATTAGTTCCTGTTGTTTCTTTGTGCGCCATTGGGAAGAATTAATTTGCATAGGTAGAGATAATAAGATGATACCTGCTTCATGTTTTCGGCAAGGAATCGCTTAGAGCATTCATGGATTATGGCCCATTCAATTCCTCTTGTTCTTCAATAGCATATCAAGACGCTTTTGTTTATGAAGCACACATTTTCTGTGATATGTGTGTTTTCCATTCATCCATGCAGTAGTACTATGATATGCGAACAGTCACTGCTTCCTCCCATTTGGAGAAGCTGATCACGTTTAGTCCTAAGTGTGCTGCTGGTATACCTTAATTTGGGAGTTTCTTCTTTACTTGATCCAACATTTCTAAGACCTATTTGTGTGCACACTACTGCATTTGAACAGCTACTAATTACTGAGTGAGATGAACCTGTTCTTAAGATGCTTAATATTCAAGCTTGTGATTTTCAGTAGACCCTACAAGGCCTTGTGCATCTTGATAATGATATCATAGTCTCCTATGTTACAGTGAACCTCAGCATGATCTTTAATTTACCTTTCATATTTTATTTAATGTCATACATTTTGAATAATGTTATTTAACAGTTTTCATTACATGATTCGATATTTCCTGTGCTAATGTGTGTGTCAATATTTTATTTACTTTATTTCAATAATTTCAATTAAGTGATTCAACATTTGACATGTTTGTAGTGCTGTCAACATTTGACATCTTGTTGCTTGTGGATTTCCTTGGATTTCTTCTTATTTTGTTCTTCACTTTTTTGACCTAGAATCTGACGATGCCTCGGAAGAGTGGAGCTCGTTTGGAATCTGGTGCAGCATGCGTTGGGGGAAGTACTTCTCGTGGTGAACCGAGTTCAGTTGGTGCTTCAGCTAGGGTTACTAGATCCAAGTCAAAGGTTAAAGTCAGAAATGTTGGAGCGAAGGCTGTTATTATAGATGATGAGGTTTGTTTCTTAATACTTGTATTGATTTTTTTTGTATGTTGATTGATTTAGTATATGTAGCTATGGTGTGAATCTGTTGTTTCGTGGTTAGTTTTCACTGTTATGACCAAAGATATTAGTTCCTGTTGTTTCTTTGTGCGCCATTGGGAAGAATTAATTTGCATAGGTAGATATAATAAGATGATACCTGCTTCATGTTTTCGGCAAGGAATCGCTTAGAGCATTCATGGATTATGGCCCATTCAATTCCTCTTGTTCTTCAATAGCATATCAAGACGCTTTTGTTTATGAAGCACACATTTTCTGTGATATGTGTGTTTTCCATTCATCCATGCAGTAGTACTATGATATGCGAACAGTCACTGCTTCCTCCCATTTGGAGAAGCTGATCACGTTTAGTCCTAAGTGTGCTGCTGGTATACCTTAATTTGGGAGTTTCTTCTTTACTTGATCCAACATTTCTAAGACCTATTTGTGTGCACACTACTGCATTTGAACAGCTACTAATTACTGAGTGAGATGAACCTGTTCTTAAGATGCTTAATATTCAAGCTTGTGATTTTCAGTAGACCCTACAAGGCCTTGTGCATCTTGATAATGATATCATAGTCTCCTATGTTACAGTGAACCTCAGCATGATCTTTAATTTACCTTTCATATTTTATTTAATGTCATACATTTTGAATAATATTATTTAACAGTTTTCATTACATGATTCGATATTTCCTGTGCTAATGTGTGTGTCAACATTTTATTTACTTTATTTCAATAATTTCAATTAAGTGATTCAACATTTGGCATGTTTGTAGTGCTGTCAACATTTTTTTTACTTGGTTTGAACCTTTTCCATGATCTGATTCAACATTTTTTATGCTATAGTCTGATGATGACGGTGATGGCAAGCATATTAAGTTGCGTTGGTCAGCAGCCCGTGTTGCTAAACTAGTGAAGAAACTTCGCCCCATCCACAAGCGACACATTATAAACAATGGGTTTGGTTTTGTGTTTGATGTGAAGAGTTTCAGGGTCCCTATAGAATTCATTGAATGGGTGTTGTCTAATACATCTTCTTGTTCTCGTGAGTTTCTTCTGCATCAAAAGTCCATCCACTTTACAAAAGATATGGTAACCAAAGTTCTTGGTATTAGCTCTGGAGATAGACCTGTTGAGGTGGAGAGTGCTGATTTTGAGGTTGAAGCTCTAGTAGAAAAGTTCAAATCTCAGTACAAAGTTGGAAACTATTATCCAATCAGTAAGTGCACTCAATTGATGCTCGCTGAGAATGATGAAGAAAAATTTATGAGGCACTTCATGTTGTTCCTGCTTTCTACTATTCTGATGCCTCGCAAGTCCAACAATTTGTGTGTGGAATACCTCTATTCCTTAGTGGACATTACACAGTTG
>CM014276.1:7540442-7610940 GCA_004135705.1 Alloteropsis semialata | reverse complement strand
ATTCATGGTGCTGTCCTGCCTTGAATGGAAAAAAGGATGCAGGATAACCAACCTAACACGAGTTTTGAAAAAGGTCAGTCATAGTGGCATAATCCTCCCTTCTGGCATCTTTCTGTCAACTGGACCAATTCTGTGGGGTGGCCAGACTAGGTGTGTGACTCTACCCTGCATCAGACCCAGAGGAACCTGCAAGAATAAAAAGTTTAGGGCGTTTAGTAACAAGACCACAAATGACTAAACTCAATTTGCTGTAGTGTGCAAACGGAGTAACATAGAGAGTGTGGCTGGATCGCCCTCAAAAAAAAAAAAGAGAGTGTGGCTGGATCATTTTGTTTCAGTCTTTTTAATGATATAGAAACATATGAAAATAGCTAAAACAGAAAAAGGAGGCACTGGCATACTCTTCTTATTTGTCTTCTTATTCTATTTAAGGCTTGTAAGATATCACATATCATAATAAAGCATGAGGAAGAATATCAATGAAAAATGAACAGCATAGAGATATTCAGGGCTTCAACCAAGTTCTTAAGCAAACTTAATTAAAAAAACTGCCGTTCTAATTAATTTGGAACTGCAAATAAGCAATTCATCGATGCATATATCCATCTGACAAGCATGCCACTGTATCACCTAAACTGGCCCAAATATGACCGTGGGCCATGAGTTCATCAACTCTGTTTTGCATTTGTTCCAAGAAGGCAATGCAACATTGTTATATACATAACTAATAGTAGAAAAAAACAGAGGGATACAGAGAGCCATAAAGAAATAGCACTATGTCAGTGCACTCGGATTTGCAATAAGCATATGTGTTAAATGCCTCCCTCCATCAACCAAGATGTCAAATCAAGATCAAGATGCATTCAAAATTAAGAAAGGCACTAGGAATAATAAAGGAAGGAATTCACTAGTCAATGTTTAGTGCAAAAATTGTGAATTTGGTAACCAAGTACGCAACTGATAATATCTTGTAACACATAGATCGTCAGGAAAAGAGCCATGGAATTAAGGATTGTAAGATATCATATCATAATAAAGCATGAGGAAAAATATCATTAATGAAAAATGAACAGGACAGAGATATTCAAGGCTTCAATAAAGTTCTTAAACAAACTTAGTAAGAAACTGCTATTCTGGATTTTCAAATAACTTGGAACTGCAAATCAGCTGTAGTTCATCAATGCTGATATCCATCTGACGAACATGCCATTATAGCGCCAAAATTGGCCCAAATATGGCCGTGAGCCATGAGTTCATCAACTCTGTTCCGCATTTGTTACAAGGAGGTAATGCAACATTGTTATAGACATAACTAGCAGTACAAAAACCTGAGATCCATAGAGAGATGGAACTGTGTCGGTACGTTTGGATTTGTAATAATAAGTATAAATGTGATAAATGCCTCCATTGACCAAGATATCAATTCGAGATCAAGATGCCATTGGAGGCAATGCGCTTCTGTGTTTGGGGCTTTCTTTGCATAGGTCGCGCACCCCAGGGGCTAATTAAGTCTTTGGGCAGTAGGTCTGGTCGTTGTGATAGTTTGTTGTCTAACAGTTTGTATTAGGTTTCTTTAACTACTGGGGAGTTGCAGTCCTGCATCCCCCTCTGAAACTTTTTTATCTTCCTTAATGAACGCCGTTCAATAAAAAAAAGATCAAGAAGCATTCAGGATTAAGAAAGTCACTTGGAATAAAGGAAGGAGTTGACTAGTTGATGTTTTGTGCAAACATTGCCAATTAACGCATACATCATCGGAAAAAGAGCCATGGAAGTAAAACTGTTATCTAGCACTAATTCAATACACCAACTTGTTTTCTGCCCCCCTTATTAGAAACAAAGTTTTCTGCTACATATTAGCAGTGACATTTCGCAACCCCACGCAACAATTTTCTGAAGATGCACTGAAATCAACGTCACCATTAGGTACAAATTGACCACACATGCCCTCCTTTTGCAATGAAGCCACCAATCCGTGCAATTTTTCATAGCTAGATAACGCAAGTATACATGTCCAGCAAGACTGACAGGAAGTAGGGTTTGAAATTCATGTGAGCAAGCAAAGCAGTGGGGAATACTTACAGGGCCATAGGATCTCGAATCCAAGCTGACGGCGGCATTGTCCCCTTCTACCCAGCAGTGTCCCACGGGGATCTGCCGGATCTCTTGGTTCTCCGGGACCTGGATCCAATCCCCCGGCAGCGCAATCAACCTCTTCACCACCAGTTCACGGTGGTTACTCGGCGACCTAGTACGAGCAATAGCAGCAGCAAACATCAGGAACCAAGGAACGCCAAAGAACTCCGCGGCGGGCGCGGCGGCGGCGGCGGGCTCACCTGAAGACGACGACGTCGCCGCGGGAGAAGTCGTAGCGGTAGGTGCAGCGCTTCTCCACGAGAGCGCGGTCGGCCTGCTGGGCGTCCAAGGTAGGGTACATGGAGCGCCCGTCCACGGTGACGACGGAGGCACACCAGTCGGCGAAGGTCATGCCGAACACGGTGCCCGTGAAGCAGGCCTTCACGTACGGCCAAGCGGCGCCCAGCACTCTCGCCATGTGCGAAGAGGAATCCACCCCGCTGCGGGAGGACAGCGCCTGCGCCGCCGCTGATGCTCCCGTCCCGTCCGGGAGAACGGGGGTGGCGGCGTGGTAGGGTGTGCTGCTCTGATAGCCGGAAAAAGCTGTGTTTGTTTTACTTCCAACGACCACGACGGCGGCGGCGCAGTCAGTTAGGAATCGGTTTGATGGAGGCCCGATTGTGATAGGAACCAGCGGAATCGCACGGCCTAGGAAGGACGGCTGCCGGCCCAATCAGCAGCTGAGATGATTCATATCGGATATGCATGAAATCGAATTTAGATGTTATCTTTTGTCATATTTTAATTTTAATACGGATCAAATACGACTACAAATGTGAATCTTGTCTATTCCTGTCGGATACAAATACAAAATGAATAATTCGAATACGGACTCATATTCGGATATATGGTTTTATTGAGTCTATTCTTCACGGATACGAATAATATCGGATATTCCACATTTTATTCGAATACAAATATGGATTCGGATAAAAAAATAATGAAAAAGAAATTTGGATATTTCCATTTAACATCCATATTAAAATCGGATACGGATACAGATACCGATACGGATATCCATATTGACATTTTAGTCGAACACAAATACGAATAATTCGGCTGAACATCCAAATTCATACCTAATTAGGAGCGGCGGTAGAACGGGCCTACTGATACAAAAGTAGAACCAAAAGGAGGGGAGCGCTAAATCCGCCAATCCTATATAGCTTCTGGGAGCCCATTTCTTATGTGTGCTTCCGGTGCTTTAAAAGTGGTGCGGCACAGGAGGGCCGTAGGATCTTCATCTTCTTCCCCCGACAGATTCTCACGTGGTTGAAGCTGCGCTCAACGCCGTCTCTTCTCACGCGTGCCCTGTTCACCGGCGAGAAGCCTCGAGGGGTCGGAGGAGGCGGGAAGTGGGTGGGGGCTGCTGGTGGCGAGGTTGCCGCCGGCCGCCGGGTGGTGGTCGAGGTCGGCGAACCCTTAAGGTTGGGTTCGGGGTTGTAGATGGGGCTCCCATGTCTATCGGCCGTAGAATGGAAGGTCGAGGGCGGCGACAGAACCGACGGCGGCGACAGAACCGACGGCGGTGACGGTTTGGCCGGAGTCGGGGCGATGAGGGCAACTGTGTTAGGGAGGGCGGAGTTAGTTGGGTGGCAGCAGACGTTGGGTGGGCAGCGCAGCGGTGCCCCAGCCGCCGCCCAAGGTGGTGGTCGAGGCGTCAGGGGCGGGGTGGCATCGGGGAAGTGGATGATGGTGAAGCTAGAAGAAGAAGAATGAGTATATGGGCCGGATGGGCCAGGAGCCAGGAAGCTTACCTGGTTTCCGTGCGCCATTTAAGAGGGCCCGCTAAATCCTAAGAGTAAAATACATGGGCGGTCTTTGAAACTTGGCTCGAGATGTCATCTAGGTCCATAAACTCTCAAAATGCATTTTTAGATCTCCGAACTTGTTTAGATATATCATTCGAGCCCTAAACTCTCAAGATGCATCTTCGGGTCCTCGAACTTGGCTCAATATATCATTTGGGTCCCTAAACTCCCGAGGTCAATTTTCATATCCTTGAAAATCACCATTAATTAATTGTATTTGAAACGGGTGGTTTATTAAACTATTTTTTCACTAGATCATTTAAAAATCTTACCACTAAGACTATTTTAATTTAATTTAGCTTTTATTAATAATACTCGTCATGGGTGAATGAAGACTATTGGATTATTAAAAAATCATGGTGGATATTATAGTTTTCTCGTTTAACATAAAAATATCTACGCTAATCTCAAATATTTCCCACTTACTAACTACATTTTGTATGCGTTTTATGTAACTTTTATTAAATTTAAAGTAGAAAAAGCATTTTTCATTAAATTAAAGTAGCAAACAACAATTTGTATTAAATTAAAATAGCATATTGAGAGTTTAGGGACCTGCATGACACCATGAAAAGTTTATAGACCTAAAAATACATTTTGAGAGCTTAGGGACCTGTATGACACCCTGAAACAAGTTCAAGTTTCTAAAAATGCATTTTAAGAGTTTAGGGACCTAGATGATACACTGGAACAAATCTAGGAACCACTGTGTACTTGACTCAAATCCTAAATCGCGTAAGGTCATTATTTTCACTAGCTGCAAGCTGGACATTATGATAGACGTAATGCAAGTAATAATACAAATATATAACCTTCAAGCCACAAATATATAACCTTCAAGCCACATAAAAAATGTTTTCACATAGATAAATTCCCAATAGGGAGCTGCTACGGTACTCCGAAATCGATTGGACCATTCATTTTAATAGATCTACATGGTTAGAATGGCCTATTACCTCTTAAGAGGTAATATGTTTTTTTGGCGAAAGACCAGTACAAACGCAGACACTCACACATGCACGCACACTCACCCCTATGAATACACGTACGCAAACCCTACCCCTATGAGCATCTCAGAGAGACTGGGCCTACTGTTCCGATCTTGAGATTGACGAAGTCACCACAGGCGTCTCGCTATCGACGGGCACGTCGCCTACCACTGAAAAGAAAAGCGCCGGTTAAATCCTGGAATAAATCCAGGAAAATGTGACACCATACGTTTCACCACAAGAAACCTAACCAACTAAGCTATGCTTGCTCCACACTAGATACAATTTAATAGAATATATTTTTTATTTTAGAATCTAAATATGGATAAATAGATTAAACATTAAATCTTTTTATCCATATTTAAATTCTAAAATAAAAAATATATTCTATTAAATTGTATCTAGTGTACGTGATGGATAACAGGTCCGTTGCTTCCTTTCCTCTCACGAACGCGACAAAGGTGTTAAATGTAAAAGTACTCGAGAGACAGCGAGAGACAAATGACAAGAGTGAATGGATGGTTGTATTGATTCAAGTGTTTGATTACATGTATATACAAGTTGAGGGGACACATTGGAAAGGTGCCTATCCATTCAGATGTGTCCTTTCTGAATGGGTGTCTTTCCAATGTATCTATTCACCAAGGGACACACCCCTTGGATGTGTCTACAACTATCTAGTGTATGCCTTGATTGGTTGGATGAGATCATCTTGAGGAGGTGTCTTTATGAAGAGACATCTATTCACAACACTCCCTCTTTGATCGAATCCTGCCATGTAATCGATGTATAGATTGATTCCTCTAAAAACCCAATGGGAAAAAATGAGGAATAAAATCCATAGTATATCATTATTTTAGTTGGACTTCTATGAGAAAATCTCAAAGTGTAGTCCAAATAAAATGGTATGTCTGTGGCCATCATTGCTAAAAACCCCGGTGGGGAAAAATAAATAATGAGACATATATTTTAGCATGATATCTTGAAGGAAAATCTGAGAAATAAAGGTATATCGGATAAACTCCTCAAAAACCCAATGGAAAAAATAAGGAGATGAATCACGATATAGTGTTGTTTAATTTGAACCCTTGTGAGGTAAACTCATAGTCTAGTTCAAAGAACAACATTTATGTCATAATGTATCATCCTCAAAAACCCCAGTAGGGGAAAATAGATGGTACGACATAAGACCTTGTGTCGATGTAGCCTCATTAAAAACTTTGAATGAGAAACTCAAAAAGAGAAAAACTCATACAAAGAAAAGAGTGCAACATGATGTAAAAACAAGTTATGGATCAAAAGAGGAACTCCTCCTGATACCTGCAAATCTCTAAGTCATCTCATACCAATCTCATAAACACATTTAAAAATGTGGAGTAAGATAGAGACTGTAAATAATCTGTAGGATTATCACAATACTTAGTTTGCGAAATACACAATAATATTGCGCCTTGCATAACTTGTATCCATCTGAACAACACAAAGTGACATTATCTTTATAGATAATGATTAGTGATTAATAGAACCGCAATCACCATATAAACTAAGCATATGGCTCATTATTCTGTAAAGCCACATATGTTGCTATAGAATAGCTGGTTAAGTGACCACTGATGTCTGTTTAAAGACTTCCATGAAATGGCAGGTCCAACTTAAAGTAAATGAAGTATGTCATTGATCTGGCACTCTGGGGATCTCATATAGATAGCCAAATCGGTATATCCAACCATAACTAGATCATGGGTTCTATTAAAAGAACACGCCAAGATCACATGTGCCATTAGCTAGCAAATCATCGCAAAAACGATATCCGGTCGGATGCACTTGCAAGATATATTAGCACTAAGTAGCACCAAGATAATAGACCCCTTGTCTAATATCTCTTATAAATCTTTCTATGGTCGGAATAATACAACCATAAGAGATAAAGATATGATTCTCACATATCAAATTTCTTCAATATGTTCAGGATATAAACAACTTCTTATCCAAAATTCTTGAGAGAAGATATTTGAATTGAAAATCTCAAAAGGAGATTCGGTTCAATTTGTATCCTCCATCTCAAACTCCATCGATAAATAATGTATGTTTAGAAATGTGCAATAGGCAGATGCACTAAAACATACAATTCTTCATGTATCCCTTCTAAAGAAGGAATTCATTAGATCGATTGTACCATATTCGACCAAGTTGCTTTAAGTCATAGAGTGACTTTCTAAGCATTACACAATATTTGTTGCAATTTTGTGTTTCGGGATTAGGTATTTGGATTCCTTCAGAACTCAACAAATACACCAGAATCCAGTGACTACATAAGTGTATGATGTCACCACATCTATCAACTGCATAGATAGATGATTTGTACTACCAATAAGTATAATATCAGAAATTAATGACATCCAGTACTAGAGAATCAGTTGCATTGAAATCAATGCATGGGCTTTGCGTAAAAAACCCTCCTTGCTACGAGCCATGCTCTATATCACCACCTAGTGGTTCTCAATCCATTTCTGGATGAAAACACACTTGTATCCCACAGTAAAGATACCACGAGGTATTGACATTGCTGTCCAAAATACCTCTATCTGGTGAGCAAAGCTATCTCTGCTTGTATTGCATCACTCTACAAGTTCCAATTCAAGTGCTTGAGAGCACTCAGCCATGGCCATGGTCTTATGGATCACTTGGAATGTTATATGCAATTACTCAGAGAAGAATGTGTCGACACGTGTAGCCATGTAATCATAAATTCTCTAGAAGATATGATGTTCAAATATCACATGTACCCTATGACTCATCGTGACTTCCCGAAACGAGAATCAGGGTTTCCAATATCCCAGCCTCAGCAATGTGCACCGCCAGGCTAGGTTGTGGATGCTTCCATCCATAGGATAATCACAATCCTAAAGGTGTCTACCAACAAAAATGTTGGCCTGCATTTACTATCTTAGAAGGTTTTACCCTTCAGTGCTTGCAAGCAGTATAATCCTAATTAATGGCCATACTTCTCCCCCTTTTATTTACAACACTGGTTGCAATAGGGAGTTGAGTGGATTTACATGGTACCACCACTCTTTCTGGCACATTCCATATAGGATCAATAAAATTTATGACACCAAATAGTAAATGCATATGGTAGTGAATTTGCAATTCGTTGCAAATCATTGAACCAAAAGAGTTCAGATGCTTTAGTACGG
Source organism: Alloteropsis semialata (assembly GCA_004135705.1). Lineage (NCBI taxonomy): Eukaryota > Viridiplantae > Streptophyta > Magnoliopsida > Poales > Poaceae > Alloteropsis > Alloteropsis semialata. The sequence continues at coordinate 7,602,807 of CM014276.1, read as the reverse complement.
AATCTTGAGCCTGAAACGCTTAATGCAATTCAATTTCTTTCCTGGCATTATTTCTGGTACTTGAAATCTCCCCCTAATGCCTGGAAATGCTCATGATTAAATACAGCCAGCGTACAGGGCATAAATAGATCCTCACAAAGAGGTTCTAAATACATAATGATCGACAGAGAATGAAATCTCACATAGATCCCCAGTTTCCTGTGTGCCCATACATGTACGCTGTTGTAACATCCCAAAAATTCAAAAATTCTAAATCATCCTTAAAGCGTTGGTTTTCAAAATCTTTTCCGGTGAGTTTCAACTCTTCCAATCTTTCCCGCCGTTCTTTCCTTTTTCCCTCGCTCCGCGCGTCGCGCCGTCGGGCCGACCGCCGCGCGTGCTCGATCGAACCCGCGGTCGTCGCTGCGAATCCCGCACTCTCCCTCTCTCTTTTTCTCTCTTCCCATTTCCTCAATCTCTTTTCCCTTTTCTTTTTCCTTTTTCCTCCTCCTTTCTTTCCTTTCTTTTTCCTTTTCTCCCTTTTCTTTTTCTCCCTTCTTCCTCCTTCCTCCCTTCTCCCTCCTCTGCTCAGCCCGATAGCGGCCACCGCCGCACCGCCCGCTCCTCCACTGCCCACGCCGCCGTGCCGCCCAACCCTCTCGGCCCCACACTCCTTCCCCGTCCACGCCTCGGCATCCGCGCCACCCTCCATCTCCCCACTGCCTCGCCTGCGCGCGCACGCGCACGCGCCCAACACCGCCACACCGCCCGCTCCTCCACTGCCCACGCCGCCGTGCCGTCCAACACCCTTGGCCCCGCACGCGTCAACGCCCCAGCCTCCGCACGCCCGAGCCGCCCGCACGCCCCTTCCCTTCTCCTCCCTGAAGCCCACGCGCACGCCCGACAAGCACCCTGGCAGCCGACGACGCCGGCCGCCCTCTACCGCCGCGCTGCCGTGCCGCCCTCCGCACGGGGCCCGCATCAACTCCTAGGCAAGCGCACAAGTCCGCGCCTTGCCATGCCACCCCCTACCGCTGGCCCCCTCGCCATTAATCAAGCTCACCGGCCCGCCGGCACCTTCTCCCCGTCAGCTATAAAAGCCGACCCCCACGCCCATCCACCGCCCCACCGAGCTCCTCCACCTCGCCAAGCACCGCCCGCAGCCCTTCCCTCGCCCCCAATCCTCGCAGCGCCGCCGCAGAGCTCCTCCGCCGCCGCCGCCCGCTCATCCACCCCCTCGCCGACGCCCCGCTTGCCCTGGCCGCCATCGCCCAAGGTGAGGAGGGGATTGGGTTCCCCTCACTCCCCTCTCCCTCTGGCGCCCGCTCCCGGCCGCCGCCGTGGCCTGGAGGGCCGGCGAGCTGCCACTAGAGCCGCGCCGCCGCCGAGCCCTCCCCCTCTCTCTGTTCGGCTGAGGAAGAAAGGGAAAAAAAAAGAGGATGCCTGGCCGTTTTCCAAAAAGCCCCCCTCCACTTTTCCCTTCTAGCAAATAGATTCCTCCCCCTTTTGGAATATTCCAAGAAAAGCCCTTAACCTTTTAGAATAATTCCAAATAAGTCCCTGACCTTTACCACTATCCCAACCACTTTTCCAATATTACAAATCAGCCCTTCCACATACAAAGGTATTTCTAGAAAAGCCCCTGCCTCTTTATAATATTTATAAAGAGGCCTTAAACCCCCTAAACCAGCCCTAATCATCCCCTTTAACCGTCATTTTATGCGCCAAACTTCTCCGGAATTCCTCTAAATTCGAGCACACCTTTCTTTCATCTATTCTGGTCGAGCTATACAAGAATCTCCCAAAAACACTTCTCCTTCCTATTTTACGTAATCATTTTCCTTTTCAAGCTCATCGGTAAAGGCTTGTTTGTTTTTTTATTGTATGTTTGTTGTGTGTGCCCTAGACGACGGAGTGAACGAGGAGGGACAGTACCGCGAGCCAGAGTACGAAGGAGAGTACCGCGAGCAGGAGCCCGAGGACTTGTACCGCGAGCAGGATTTACCCGAAGGCTTCGAAGACGGCAAGTCCAATCCCATCCTTTGATGCATGTTTATCCCATGTTTTATAAACACAACCTAATGGCCTTTTATACTGCATTCTGTTTTATTACTGAAACCCAATTGGATAGCCACCCCTTGATTGTTACGATATTCCTTGATGACCTAGCTATCTCTAAATATGATATGCTCTGTTTGGATGATAATTACTGCTAGAATGTTTAGGACTTTGTTACTCTTTACTCAATCAATTATGACTACATACTGTTTTATCAAAGAATAAATGTGTGAGTGTGTTTAGAAAGGAAAATGGGTTTCGGGTTTAAAAGAAAGAAAGGGTGGATGAGATGGATGGGTGTTTCTTTGTGAAATACCATTAGTAGGCTTGTACCTTTGTGGTTAAGCAAGTGGGGAGATATCCATTTTGTCGTGTTTTAAACCGAGGTGATGTGTCATCTTGCCTAACCCACTTTATCCCGTACAACCACTCGACTCTTGTGTGTGGCAAGGGCTTAGTCTAAATTCCACTAGCTAGACTGTTAGTTGTCAGGAGGCAGGTGTGCAGCGGGAAGCCAAGTGCAGACTTAGTGTCAAGGTTGTAGGCCTCACTGGATGGTCAGGAACCCCTTGGTTATTTCTTGTAGATGGCTAGGTAGTTTTGGCTATGGTGGGTAATGGCTTCGATAGGATCCGCTCTGGCACTAAGGTGACCATGTTGCGGTACCCTACTTGTGGTGAAAGTGTACACCTCTGCAGAGTTATAAACTATTCGAATAACCGTGCCCACGGTCATGGGCGAGTTATGGCTTGGTCACAATACCAAAGGTTTCGGGAATGGGTTGGAGTATGTTGGTTTTGGAAAGAGTCCGGCTTTGTGCTGTAAGCTACGGCGGATGGGGAATCCGGTAGCATTAAAATTTGGATCCTCTGGATCAACCCTACTTACTGATTTGTTACTAAGACTTGCTTTGCTAAAACTTTCCTTGACAAACCCTTGCATGTGTAAAACTCTAGCTTTATCTCAAATGAAACTTAGCCTTATCCTTGATATTTCATGTGCATACTTCTGTGTTAACCCCTCCGTGAGTGTGGTTGGACTTGCTGAGTACTTTTGTACTCACCCTTGTATTTGTTGCTTCAGAAGAAGACCCGGACTTTGTTGTTGAGGACGCTGAATAGGTGGTCGCTTCCGCACCCAACTTTGCCTGTGGAGTTTGGCCCTTCCCAAGATGTCTTCGCTGTCGCATAGCTCTGATCCCTTTGTTGAGACCGGCTGGTTAATAGTTTGGCTCATCACCATTGTCTACCTCTTAGTTATCTTGGCATGTATCAAATGCCCACTCCCTCGAGAGTTGTAAGGTTATGAACCATCTGTTGAATAAATGTGTATCAGCCTCCTGGGACTGATAATTTGTATCACATTTAGTCTCTGCTTAGTCAGGGGCGCTTCAGGTGGTATCAGAGCCGTAGTTGGCTGTAGGACGTGACCACTAGGACCGGTTAAGCCCTTTTTGACCAAAATTTAGGATTTATAAAACTTCTTGCCTTCTATGCTCCTTTGCAAAAGTAATTTACCCCCTGTTTCCTTACAGATGGCCGAAGAAGGTTGGGTCAACAGCAACTGCTTAGAGGAGCCCGGTTTTCCCAGGTTGCTCTTTGCCTGCATGGACCGCGTGGGCATCTATGAGCGTCCGGAGTACACCAGCAGGGAGTATGAGGACCATGGGACAGCCCGGTGCGAAATGATCATCTACGTCGGGAGAGGCAGCCGTTACCCCGAGATTAATCCATGGAATGTGACTGCCACCGGCTTTCGCCATGAGGACACTTATCAAGTTGCAGCTCGGAAGGCTTTGCGTCACCTGTGCCAAATCTATGAGAGGCACCTCGGCCCCACCCCGTTGAGGTACTTCCCACCGGTAAAAAAGAACCGCCCAGTTTGGTTGGCCCGGATGAGGACACTGGAAGGACATGGACTCTGTGAAGATGATCCCACCGTGCTCCACATGTCCGCTTACCTCCTCACCCTTGATAAGCTCTATGACAAGCAGACCAAGCATTTGAGGCAGCAGATGCGTAGAGCCGAGGATGCAAAAATGATGGTGAGGAGTCTCCAAGTGAAAGTGACAGCCACTGAAGCACGTGCTGCGGCAGCCGAGAGCAATGAAGCTCGGACAATTGAGGCACTCAAGGAGGCCGAGGACCGGCACTCCAAGGAGCTGAAGGACGCCCATCTCGTGGGTCGGGTCAGGAGAAGGATGCGGGCTTTGGAGGATGAAGAGGCCCCGATCCTTGATGGGATTCCCGTGGCCAAAGGGCCCAGCAAGAGGAAGAACCCCGACGCCACGCCAGCACCTCCACCCACAGAAGCTGCCGGAGGAACCTCCGAGATCGTCGAGCCACCCTCGGCGGAGGATGACATGCTAACACTCCTCTTTCCACTAGAAGACCACTCTGTTCAGGGTGAAGACTCGCCTCGCGAGTAGGATGTCCCACCTAGAGATGCCCCAAGTCATGAAGCTGTCCCAGTTAGAGTTGTACCCCTTTTCCGTGTCGTGTTGTACCCGGTCATGTAGTACGTGTTTTGGCCTTGCCCAAGTGTTGTACCCCCCTCCATGGAAGAATAAAATCGTTGTGTTGTTAGTCTGTGTGCTTTGTCTTTTTAAAATGCGCTTTAATCAACTTAAACATCACTTTAAATTTCAAGTCTCATGAAATCTCGTTCAATCTGCAAATGCCTCCCAAGCGCACCAGGACCTCTCCAAGTCAAGCCCATGTCACCCCCAGTGCGGAAAGGCAGCTAAGGAAAGGGCCACCCGCTACAGCACCCCCAGTAGTGCATGAAGTGGATCAGATTGAGGAAGGAGGAGAAAGTCATGTGGGAGAACAGCAGCCACCACCACCACCTCAAATTGACTTGGTGCAAGTGATGAATAATCAGACCCTTCTGCTGGAAGCTTTGGCCAATGCCATCACTCAGCAGAGACCCCGTAGACATGGCTTGAATGAGAAGTTGACAGATTTTCTCTGGACCAAGCCACCCACCTTTGGCGGATCCATTAACCCCTTGGATGCAGATGATTGGCTGCGGGTTATCCAAAGGAAGCTAGAGCCATTTGTTTGTGAGGACCGTGACAAGGTTCTCTTAGCTGCTCATCAGCTCACTGGATCTGCTTTAGCTTGGTGGGAGAACTACTGTGCAGCTGCCCAGGATGCCACCACTATCACCTGGGATGAGTTTGTGACAGAGTTCCGCCGCTACCACATTCCAGTGGCCACCATGAAGCACAAGGCAGATGAGTTTCATGAACTGCGCCAAGACAGCAAGTCTGTTGAGGAGTACACTTATCAGTTCGTGGAGTTGGCCCATTATGCACCGAAAGAAGTGAATAAGGATGAGAAGAAGCAGGACATGTTCAAGAAAGGCTTGAATGCAGAACTCAGAACCCTGCTCACTCCTCAGATCTACCCAGACTTCAACACCTTGATGAACATGGCCATTCTCACCGAAAGGGCCAAGGCAGATGAGAAGAGGGACAACAAGCGCCGGTTCCTAGAGAACAAGGCCCATCAGTAGGACCGTTTCTAGAAGTCAAGAAGCTTTGGTCCTTCAGCATCCAGGTCCCAAGCCCCCATGCCGTACCGGACCCAGTCTCAAGCTCCAAGTGCTCATCCCTCCAATACACCATTCAGAAACCAAGTCAACAAGGCCCCACAGAACAGTGCCAGCCAAGTCACTGGCAACAACAAGGCCTGCTACAACTGCCGTGAGACCGGGCACTTCATAGCCAACTGCCCGTATGGCAACAGCAAGCCAGCAGCCTCAGCCTTCTCCAACTCTGTGAATAGGCCAAGGCCAGCACTGTCAGGAGCCAACCATGTTCTAGTCCGCAGCAACAACAACCCCAACAACAACAACAACAACAGCCAGCAGATGAGGCCGCCCCAGCAGTCATTTGGACGAGCCTACGTCAACCACATCAGCGCGCAAGAGGCTCGAGAGGCACAGGGCGTGGTACTCGGTGAGTTTCTAGTCAGCTCAGTTTTGGCAACAGTATTTTTTGATTCTGGAGCATCACATTCGTTCATATCATCAAGCTTTGTGGAGAAACACAATATACCTACAGTACTACTAAAGTTACCCCTAGTAACCCGAACGCCTGGAGCTGACATTCGTTGTCAACTAGGTTGCTCCCGGGTAAGGATCAATTTAAGTGGGGTAGAGTTTTAGCAGACTTAGTGGTACTGAAATCTAAGGGGATAAATGTGATCCTTGGAATGGATTGGTTAAGCCTACATGATGGTCACATAGGATGTGCTGATAAGATAGTGCACCTGACCAACCTGGATGGTGTGCAAGTGACTTGCCACACTCGGGGAAGTGGACCGGACCCAATGGATTTTAGTATAGAAGCTAGGTCCATAGAAGAAGTTCCGGTAGTAAGTGAATATCCAGATGTGTTCCCGGATGACCTACCGGGAATGCCACCAGCCAGGGACATAGAGTTCATTATTGACCTTGTCCCCGGAACAGCACCCATAGCCAAGAGGCCGTATAGGATGGCAGCAGCAGAATTAGCAGAGCTTAAAGAGCAGTTGAGAGAACTTCAGCAGAAAGAATTCATCAGACCCAGCTTATCTCCATGGGGATCACCGGTCTTATTCGTAAAGAAGAAAGATGGGAGCCAAATAATGTGTGTGGAGTATAGATCCCTAAATGAAGTAACCATCAAGAATAAATACCCCCTGTCCAGAATAGATGATCTCTTTGATCAGCTGAAAGGAGCCAAGTATTTCTCCAAGATTGACCTAAGATCGGGGTACCATCAGCTCAAGATTAAGGAGAGTGATGTCCCAAAGACAGCCTTTGTTACAAGGTATAGACAATATGAGTTCACAGTAATGTCCTTTGGGTTAACCAATGCCCCAGCTTATTTCATGAATCTCATGAATAAAGTTTTCATGGAAGAGCTAGATAAGTTTGTCGTAGTCTTTATTGACGACATACTGATCTACTCTAAGAGCGCCCAAGAGCATGAACAGCACCTACGGATAATCTTGGAAAAGCTAAGAGCACACAAGTTATACGCCAAGTTCAGCAAGTGTGAATTCTGGCTTGAAAAGGTAGCTTTTCTAGGCCACATCTTGACTGCAGAAGGAGTAGCTGTAGATCCTGAAAAGGTGGAAGCAGTGTCCAACTGGCAGCAACCCACCAATGTGACTGAGATCAGAAGCTTTCTTGGATTAGCCGGATATTACCGGAGATTCATTGAAGGATTTTCCAAGATAGCCAGGCCAATGACAGAGTTACTCCGGAAAGATAAGAAGTTTATCTGGACAGAATCTTGTGAGAAGAGTTTCCAAGAGTTAAAGAAAAGATTAACAACTGCACCAGTACTGACCTTGCCAGATATTCAGAGGGATTTTGTCATATATTGTGATGCCTCAAGACAAGGATTGGGATGTGTGCTCATGCAAGATGGAAAGGTAGTAGCATATGCCTCCCGGCAGCTCAAGTCCCATGAGCAAAACTACCCTACCCATGACTTGGAGCTTGCAGCAGTTGTGCATGCTCTGAAGATTTGGAGACATTATCTGATTGAAAATAAGTGCGAGATATATACAGATCATAAGAGCTTAAAGTATATATTCACCCAGTCAGACCTGAATCTAAGGCAAAGAAGGTGGTTAGAATTGATCAAGGATTATAATCTGGAAATCCATTACCACCTGGGCAAAGCTAATGTTGTAGCTGATGCCTTGAGCAGAAAAACATATGAGCCCAAGAATGCCCAGTTACAAGAAGAGTTGGCACAGCTAAATCTTTACATAGTCCGTCGAGCCCACAACTACAACCTTAGTGTGCAACTAACTCTAGAAGATCAAATTAGGCAAGCTCAGAGTAAGGACAAAGATTTGATGAAGATTCGTACTCATACCGGGGAAAACAAAGCCCCAGACTTTAGAGTTGATGATAAAGGGACCTTATAGTACAAGAACAGACTCTGTGTGCCTAAGGAAGGAAAGTTCCAACAACTTATCATGGATGAAGCACATAACTCAGCTTATTTCATTCATCCAGGAGCCACTAAAATGTACATGGACCTAAAAGAGAAATATTGGTGGAATGGGATGAAGGGAGATATAGCACAATTTGTGGCTCATTGTGATGTGTGTCAAAGAGTCAAGGCAGAACATCAGAGACCAGCTGGTTTGCTTCAACCACTACCCATTCCAGTTTGGAAGTGGGATGAGATAGGCATGGACTTTGTCACCGGCCTACCCAGAACCCAGAAAGGAAATGACTCTATATGGGTGATAGTAGACCAACTCACTAAGGTCGCTCACTTCATACCCATGCACACTTGTTATGGTGGAGCCAAGCTAGCCCAACTCTATATTGACAACATCGTCAGGTTGCATGGGGTACCCAGTAGGATAGTCTCAGATCGAGGACCCCAGTTTACCTCGAGATTCTGGAAGAGTTTACACAAAGCAATGGGAACTAAACTAGACTTCAGTTCTGCTTATCACCCTCAGACCGATGGTCAAACTGAAAAAGTGAATCAAATCATGGAAGATATGTTGAGAGCATGTGTTCTTACCTATGGTAAGGATTGGGAGAAAAGTCTAACCTATGCAGAATTCTCCTATAACAACAGTTATCAGGCCAGCTTAGGAATGTCCCCCTTTGAAGCTCTATATGGAAGAAAGTGTAGAACCCCTTTAATGTGGTCAGAAGTGGGAGAGCGCACTTTAATTAAACCTTCTCTCATAAAAGAAGCAGAAGATCGTGTGGCAAAAATTAGAGAGAAATTGAAGGCAGCTCAATCTCACCAGAAAAGTTACTTAGACAAGAGAAGTCGAGAATTGAGTTTTGAAGTTGGAGATTATGTGTATCTCAAGGTCTCTCCAATTCGTGGTACACGAAGGTTTCAAGTTCGGGGCAAGCTAGCACCCTGTTACATAGGACCTTATCAAGTGTTGAAAAGAATTGGAGCTGTGGCATACCGTATTCAACTACCCGAAGAAATGTCAGATATACACCCGGTATTCCATGTCTCCCAACTGAAGAAATGTTTAAGAGTCCTAGAAGAACAGATACAAACAGATGAAGTAGACTTGCAAGATGATCTCAGATATCAAGAAGTGCCAATCAAAATCTTAGACACTGTTACGAAGCACACTAGGAGTTCAACTGTCTGGATTTGTCGAGTGCAATGGAGTCGACACAGTGAAGCAGAAGCCACATGGGAATGTGAAGAGGCTTTGAAGAAGGAGTTTCCCCATCTCTTTAGGAACCAGTCGAATCTCGAGGACGAGATTCATTTTAAGTGGGGTAGGTTTGTAACATCCCAAAAATTTGAAAATTCTAAATCATCCTTAACGCGTTGGTATTCAAAATCTTTTCCGGTGAGTTTCAACTCTTCTAATCTTTCCCGCCGTTCTTTCCTTTTTCCCTCGCTCCGCGCGTCGCGCCGTCGGGCCGACCGCCGCGCGTGCTCGACCGAACCCGCGGTCGTCGCCGCGAATCCCGCACTCTCCTTCTCTCTTTTTCTCTCTTCCTATTTCCTCAATCTCTTTTTCCTTTTCTTTTTCCTTTTTCCTCCTCCTTTCTTTCCTTTCTTTTTCCTTTTCTCCCTTTTCTTTTTCTCCCTTCTTCCTCCTTCCTCCCTTCTCCCTCCTCTGCTCAGCCCGACAGCGGCCACCGCCACACCGCCCGCTCCTCCACTGCCCACGCCGCCGTGCCGTCCAACACCCTTGGCCCCGCACGCGTCAACGCCCCAGCCTCCGCACGCCCGAGCCGCCCGCACGCCCCTTCCCTTCTCCTCCCTGAAGCCCACGCGCACGCCCGACAAGCACCCTGGCAGCCGACGACCATCAGCCGCCCTCCATCGCCGCGCTGCCGTGCCGCCCTCCGCTCGGGGTCCGCGTCAACTCCTTGGCAAGCGNTTAATCAAGCTCACCGGCCCGCCGGCCACCTCCTCCCCCGTCAGCTATAAAAGCCGACCCCCACGCCCATCCACCGCCCCACCGAGCTCCTCCACCTCGCCAAGCACCGCCCGCAGCCCTTCCCTCGCCCCCAATCCTCGCAGCGCCGCCGCAGAGCTCCTCCGCCGCCGCCGCCCGCTCATCCACCCCTCGCCGACGCCACGCTTGCCCAGGCCACCATCGCCCAAGGTGAGGAGGGGATTGGGTTCCCCTCACTCCCCTCTCCCTCTGGCGCCCGCTCCCGGCCGCCGCCGTGGCCTGGAGGGCCGATGCCTGGCCGTTTTCCAAAAAGCCCCCTCCACTTTTCCCTTTTAGCAAATAGATTCCTCCCCTTTTGGAATATTCCAAGAAAAGCCCTTAACCTTTTAGAATAATTTCAAATAAGTCCCTGACCTTTACCACTACCTGTCGGGGGTAGACCCCCAGGGGTACCCAGAAGGCGGATTGGCCCAACCAGCGAGGGGCGGCCCAATCCGAGTGCTGTCGGGCCGGGTTGTCAGACTGGGTGGCCCACCACTCGGAGGCCCACCAGTCGGACGAGCCGGATGGGCGTGACGGCGCACGCAGCAAGAAACAAGACGGCGTATCCTGCAAGTAGATCGGAGATCAAGATAAACTAGCCGTAATTATAGGGAAGGATATCTGTAATCGTTATAGGATCGCATCCTTGTATTTCGGGTAGGTTATGATCTCTAGCCGACTTGTAACTCAAGGCAGCCGGACTATATAAGGCGCCTTGAGACCCCCCTCCAACACACGGAAAACCTAGGACAGAACGCAACTACGGAGATCCTTCAGGAACTTCATACACAGCAATCCATACACCCAACACAGGACGTAGGGTATTACGTCATCTCGACGGCCCGAACCTGTTCAATCCTTGCGTCTTGTGTTACCATCGACTTCTGATCCTCGATCTGTCCCTCAACAAATCAACCACGCGGACTACCCTGTGTGGACTGCCGGGTCCATAAATCCGACAGTTGGCGCGCCAGGTAGGGGTTGATCGACGAGATCAATCTGCAAGCTCGATGGCATCCACTTCCGCCGTCATCACGCCGGCATCCGTGAAGATTTCCATCGCTGAGGGGGCTATGTTCTTCTTCGGATCCATGGTCTTCACCGCCGGACCCGAGGGAGAGCTCTCCTTCACCCGTGACGCCACCCCGGAGGAGACAGCGCCGCGACTTGACGCTACGCCAGACGGGATCGTCACCATCACCGCTCCGTCGCCAACCATCGCCAACAACTCGGCGACCGCGACGGCCAGCGTCGTTCTCCCGCCATCCGGGGGGAACACGCTTCCTCTTGCACCGCCGACTACCCTTGGTTTGTTCCCGACTGCTTATACGGCCCAGCGCTACGCAAGCAGTCGGGCAACACCCAACGGACGCACATATAGCATTTTTCTCCATTGTTTATTTCTTTTTCCACTCTTGTACAAGTCGCTAAAGTACTTGGGAAGCACACGCCTTAATCCGTGAAACCTCGACTCTTCCGTACGCCTACGTTACTACGCGTGCATGCGGCCCAGCTCCCTGCGCTATGGACTACGGCTATCGGGGATCAGGTGCATAAACGTAACAGGATAACTACCCGAGGAAATTAATAGACTTAAAGAGTTGGAAGTAGAAATTCTATTACATACAACGCTGAATGTTTTAATTTCCAGAATTAGTATTTGCTACACCATATACTACCTATCCTTCATATCTTTATTGCAGGGCACAGGTTTGGATCCCGAGCTTGCCTGTTACGCTCGGGGGCTGGACCACTCCGGCATCGCCGCCAGTTGAGTACTCGAGTCAATCAGTACTCAGGCTGGTACTACACACCACGATGGTCGCTAGCCGAGTGCTTTGCAGCACTCGGGCTGGCGCTACGCTCCACAAGGATCGCTAGCTGAGTGCTTTTGAGTACTGGGCTGGCGCTACCGCATGACGAGGAAGACGAAGACTTGACGGACCCTCGACTCGGCCCTCGCGCTCGGGGGCTGGGCGCCGGGACGACTACTCGGCGTGCTCAGCCCTCACGCTCGGGGGCTGGCGCCGGGACGACTACTCGGCGTGCTCAGCCCTCACGCTCGGGGGCTGGCGCCGGGACGACTACTCGGCGTGCTCAGCCCTCACGCTCGGGGGCTGGCGCCGGGACGACTACTCGGCGTGCTCAGCCCTCACGCTCGGGGGCTGGCGCCGGGACGACTACTCGGCGTGCTCAGCCCTCACGCTCGGGGGCTGGCGCCGGGACGACTACTCGGCGTGCTCAGCCCTCACGCTCGGGGGCTGGCGCCGGGACGACTACTCGGCGTGCCTCAGCCCTCACGCTCGGGGGCTGGCGCCGGGACGACTACTCGGCGTACCTCGGATGGTTCGACTCGGCCCTCACGCTCGGGGGCTGGGCGCCGCGACGACTGCTCGGCGTGTCTCACAGGACTCCGCTGGCCCTCACGCTCGGGGGCTGGCCGCCGAAATTAACGCCGGATGATTCGGTCAGATGCTTCTCGGTCAAGCCTTGAGCCGATTCCTACGGAATCGCCTTAAGGCTCGGGGGCTACGGCCAACGGACGCACCTCGCGGCGCATCCGTTGATTGTCTGGCGACCTCAGAACAAGGCTACTAACCCTTGGATCGATTCCTTCGGAATCGCTTCAAGGCTCGGGGGCTACGGCCAACGGACGCACCTCGCGGCGCATCCGTTGGGAAACGGCTCTCTCTTTTCTCTCCAGTATCACGCGGTTTTGCTTCCAACTGCAGCAAGCTCGAAGCTCATCAGATGGCATGACCTCGCCGACTTGTCGCTCAACCACGTACTACTCGGGGGCTTGTCGGGGGTAGACCCCCAGGGGTACCCAGAAGGCGGATTGGCCCAACCAGCGAGGGGCGGCCCAATCCGAGTGCTGTTGGGCCGGGTTGTCGGACTGGGTGGCCCACCACTCGGAGGCCCACTAGTCGGACGAGCCGGATGAGCGCGACGGCGCACGCAGCAAGAAACAAGACGGCGTATCCCGCAAGAAGATCGGAGATCAAGATAAACTATCCGTAATTATAGGGAAGGATATCTGTAATCGTTATAGGATCGCATCCTTGTATTTCGGGTAGGTTATGATCTCTAGCCGACTTGTAACTCAAGGCAGCCGGACTATATAAGGCGCCTTGAGACCCCCCTCCAACACACGGAAAACCTAGGACAGAACGCAACTACGGAGATCCTTCAGGAACTTCATACACAGCAATCCATACACCCAACACAGGACGTAGGGTATTACGTCATCTCGACGGCCCGAACCTGTTCAATCCTTGCGTCTTGTGTTACCATCGACTTCTGATCCTCGATCTGTCCCTCAACAAATCAACCACGCGGACTACCCTGTGTGGACTGCCGGGTCCATAAATCCGACACTACCCCAACCACTTTTCCAATATTACAAATCAGCCCTTCCATATACAAAGATATTTCCAGAAAAGCCCCTGCCTCTTTGTAATATTTATAAAAACCCCCTAAACCAGCCCTAATCATCCCCATTAACTGTCATGTTATGCGCCAAACTTCTTCGGAATTCCTCCAAATTCGAGCACACCTCTCTTTCATCTATTCCGGCCGAGCTATACAAGAATCTCCCAAAAATACTTCTCCTTCCTATTTTACGTAATCATTTTCCTTTTCAAGCTCATCGGTAAAGGCTTGTTTGTTTTTTTATTGTATGTTTGTTGTGTGTGCCCTAGACGACGGAGTGAACGAGGAGGGACAGTACCGCGAGCCAGAGTACGAAGGAGAGTACCGCGAGCAGGAGCCCGAGGACTTGTACCGCGAGCAGGATTTACCCGAAGGCTTCGAAGACGGCAAGTCCAATCCCATCCTTTGATGCATGTTTATCCCATGTTTTATAAACACAACCTAATGGCCTTTTATACTGCATTCTGTTTTATTACTGAAACCCAATTGGATAGCCACCCCTTGATTGTTACGATATTCCTTGATGACCTAGCTATCTCTAAATATGATATGCTCTGTTTGGATGATAATTACTGCCAGAATGTTTAGGACTTTGTTACTCTTTACTCAATCAATTATGACTACATACTGTTTTATCAAAGAATAAATGTGTGAGTGTGTTTAGAAAGGAAAATGGGTTTCGGGTTTTAAAAGAAAGAAAGGGTGGATGAGATGGATGGGTGTTTCTTTGTGAAATACCATTAGTAGGCTTGTACCTTTGTGGTTAAGCAAGTGGGGAGATATCCATTTTGTCGTGTTTTAAACTGAGGTGATGTGTCATCTTGCCTAACCCACTTTATCCCGTACAACCACTTGACTCTTGTGTGTGGCAAGGGCTTAGTCTAAATCCCACTAGCTAGACTGTTAGTTGTCAGGAGGCAGGTGTGCAGCGGGAAGCCAAGTGCAGACTTAGTGTCAAGGTTGTAGGCCTCACTGGATGGTCAGGAACCCCTTGATTATTTCTCGTAGAGGGCTAGGCAGTTTTGGCTATGGTGGATAATGGCTTCGATAGGATCCGCTCTGGCACTAAGGTGACCGTGTTGCGGTACCCTACTTGTGGTGAAAGTGTACACCTCTGCAGAGTTATAAACTATTCGAATAGCCGTGCCCACGGTCATGGGCGAGTTATGGCTTGGTCACAATACCAAAGGTTTTGGGAATGGGTTGGAGTGTGTTGGTTTTGGAAAGAGTCCGGCTTTGTGCTGTAAGCTATGGTGGATGGGGAATCCGATAGCATTAAAATTTGGATCCTCTGGATCAACCCCACTTACTGATTTGTTACTAAGACTTGCTTTGCTAAAACTTTCCTTGACAAACCCTTGCATGTGTAAAACTCTAGCTTTATCGCAAATGAAACTTAGCTTTATCCTTGATATTCCATGTGCATACTTCTGTGTTAACCCCTCCGTGGGTGTGGTTGGACTTGCTGAGTACTTTTGTACTCACCCTTGTTTTTGTTGCTTCAGAAGAAGACCCGGACTTTGTTGTTGAGGACGCTGAATAGGTGGTCGCTTCCGTACCCAACTTTGCCTGTGGAGTTTGGCCCTTCCCAAGATGTCTTCGCTGTCGCGTAGCTCTAATCCCTTTGTTGAGACCGGCTGGTTAATAGTTTGGCTCATCACCGTTGTCTACCTCTTAGTTATCTTGGCATGTATCAAATGCCCACTCCCTCGGGAGTTGTAAGGTTATGAACCATCTGTTGAATAAATGTGTTTCAGCCTCCTGGGACAGATAATTTGTATCACATTTAGTCTCTGCTTAGGCAGGGCCGCTTCAGCTGTGGTGGTTTGATTGGGATGTTTTAAAAGAAAACATGCCAAATATACGCAAATAGGAAATACTTCTTAGATTCCTACGTACTGAAAGCATAGGGGAATTGATAAATGCAATTAATCATAAGTCAGAAGCGTGTAAAACTACCTGACTCCAACATAGAGTTGGGAAATTGCAATTCACTGCAGCGGAATCCGACCCAGCCCGCTATCCCCACGGGCCAGTGCCCCATCAAGCCTAGGTCCTCGAGCCCAACTCTCCAGTCACACACATCCCGTGTGACCCTCCGGAGACGTTCACGGGCTCCCTGTCACCATGTGACCCCGGAGATGTTCCAGGTTTCCGACCATTGGCTCTGATACCACTTGTTAGGTCATGTGATGATACTGATTGTCTAATTCAAAGGTTTGTCATATCCAGTAAGGATATAATCCTGAATTCATATGCCATACAATCGGCATTATAGGCACACGAGGTAAATTCAGTAGTGTGTAGCTAATGTGCTCAAATAGAGCCATTATTAATTCATGGTTTCGTGTAGTCAGTACGACACACTGGAGGTCATCATATAGATGCACCATAGAACCATGAAATGCCTTAAATGTCCATATGATATTTATATTGGACCACACTTATTCTCTTGAAAGAGTTCAAGGAACTTAAGACATTCAGATCAAATTTTAAGATAAGAGGGACTTAAAATCTAGTTCCCAATGATACTTGTAGAGTATCCAGAATATGGAAAAACCATGACCAATAGGATTGCCTATAATTTTTTATTTCATCCCATTATTGGGATATGTCGATCATACCAAACATGGTATGCATCAAAAGTATGAAAAATTATATCAAATGCAACATGTTGTATGGGAAGATGTATGTAGAATACAATCCAAGAGAAGTTTTATTTTTCATAAACTCATATGCCATATCCGTTGTTGTCGTCTTGTGTTAACACATATGATACAAAATCGTACGGATATCTCTACAATCTGGTAAGATACGAGTCAAATTAGGACATAATCAAATATCCTTAATAACTCTAGTACCCATAGGGGAGCATGATAGTGGCGCGACCAGACCAAACTGTCATCACATCGCATGGAGCGATTGTCAAAACATTTTCTCCTCTTTTCAAAGGAATTGAGAATATTTTGTTTCCCTAATTATAGAGATTATGGTGCAACTCCCACAAGGCACATTTCTTTCTCAATTGGAATAATTCCCATACATACTATATAGGACAAGAATGTAACAAAATTCTTATCTACTATACAGAAATACAGCATTGAATATTCAATACAGATGTATGATATTCCAACACATATGGGCTTGTATGACTTAAACTCATGTGGTTCATACCAAGTTTGTAGAACTCAAAGTCATCAACAAGAGGCTCATACCAAGTTTGTAGAACTCAAAGTCATCAACAAGATTTGTACAACTCCAATCATAGGATGTTGCACACATTACATATCATCAAATGGAACATCAATTATTGCTTCAAACACTGAGATTATGCTAAATCTCCAAGTGGATCAAACACTGAGATTATTTAAAATCTTCAAGTGGATCAATTGAACAGTACTTAGTGAGCATGTCATCCAACACAACTGGGTCCTCTTAGAAAGAGAAGGTTGTTATGTGGTTCAATAGGAGCCACTAGTAAACAACCAACCGTTGGTATTGCTTAGGATGTAAGATTGAAGAGTGCTTCATATCTTAGCTCTAAAGAGGACTTTGCATCCCTTTAGAGACTTTTGGTACACGACTAGGTGCTTGGGCATATGACAACATGTAAAAAAAATGCATGTTGAAACCTCATTTATAACAATTAAGTTGTTATTCTTGAGTTTAACATTGCCCTTCTCTTTCTTATGCTCATTTGACATTTGCTTATAATTTTATTTGAATTACCAGCCAGGGTCATTAAATTTAGAGGAACATATATCAAGTAATCCTCTTATTATTCTCAACATTATTCTAAACACTATGAACCTCAGGAGAGGTGCCACACAATTAGGCATCGACGATAATTCTTCAAAAGAAGTTCATCATACTATTCATCATGTGTTTGGACCAATGGAGAATAATGCTGGCAATTTGCAAAATGTCAACTTCGAGCAAATATTATGAATATCAATAAGGTTGTAGTCTACAATAGTTTAAAAATTCTAGAGACATACATGGTTTCACTCATAAAGCATTAGGCCGTATGAGTTCCTTTGATATTCATTGCATGCTTGGAAAGCAAGCCGCAAAATACATGGGTTCTCTCCGATAGGTACTCATGGATGTGGAACCATAATAGAAAAAGAGCATCACACTTCTTAATGAAGAGGTGGATCCCCATTTTGGGGTTCACTAATCACCTTTTAGGAATCCACGGCATGCAAAAGTGATCTTGATGTTTGGTGCACATGTAAGATAATTAAGCCCATCAAGGTGAGTTCATCGAACTCTATTAAAATAATTATCTCTAACATAGCATAACGTTCCTTTACACTAGGTAAATTAAAAATCACAGTGGTGATGTTGTAACATTTATGCAAAATATGAAACATCATATATTCTTATGTTGGAGAATTGGAGGTATCACAAAAGGTGTACCTCATAACTGGGTAATTTTTGTTTTTGAAAAATTGGTGGACACAACGTAGATAATCTCCATGTAATAAAACAATGGAGTAGATCTCCCAGTAGCGGGCAAGAATCTTGCTGCCTAAAAGCATGGTCTCAGGGCTAATATATTCAAAATGAATATACTGCAGCCAATGCATAGATCTCCACTACCCTGTGCTTGACCAAATTTCAAAATAAAATTGGTAATCACCGTTAAGGTGTAGACCAAAATCAAATCTCCAAAACATTTACTTAGGAGAAAACGTGTAGGTAATCATCATAAGATGTAGACCTTTCAGTGATGGGCAAATGTATCACTCCAAGACATGGTCTCTAGGCTAATATTTTTGTAATGAAAATATTCCAGCCAATGTCTAAGTCTCCATTACCTTGTGCTTCAATCCCAAGTTGTAGATATGTATATTTTGCATGGAATCTATCATTAATTAATCAATACTTAATTAAGAGGATTCCATATAGCCAATGTATGTTTAGACACAAAGCAAAAGTGCTAAACGGCTAAAATTAAGCAAATTAAATAAAGTTAACTAGCACAGGTGGCCCAAGTGGGAGGGGGCGATGCGGGCAAAGTTAGGCAAATAAGCTTGGGCCTCACATGCAGCCCAAAAACATGCTTAGCAGTTGCCTGGTGGCCTTGGCGCTGCCTGCGTGCAACTGCAACCGCTGATGCATGCGCGGCTTGCAAGTTGCAATCGCCGCAATGTTGCTTCGCTGTCTACTATCCTGCCACGTCGCGTGCTACGCCTGCTGCAGCCCCGCGCCGGCCGGATCCGGTCGCGCCTCGCCTGCTGCAGCCCCGCGCCGGCCGGATCCGGTCGCGCCTCGCCATAGCAGCGGCCTGCACTCCTCCTCGCTGAGCGTGCACCGTTGCTCCAGGGTCGACTGCGGACGCATCCGCGCCACTGCATGCCCCGTGCACGGCTGCAGCGGTCATGTCTTTGTCGCCGCTTGCCGCTTGCCACTCACCACATGAGCACGGGCCGGCGAGTGCCACCGCCGCTCACTCTTGGTATGCGAGCGTGCGGATTCCGCCGCCACTCGCCACAGAAGCACGGATGAGTACATGCCAATGCCGCTCGCCGTAGCCGCGAGCCGCAGTGACTTTCCTCTGCCGCATCAAGTTTCAGTAAGGACACACGTGCGAGGCCAGGCAAGGCAGCTTGGGACTTTGCCCAGAAGCCGGACTACTAGCATGGCATGATGGCCTGCTTTGCGTTGCCTGCAACCGGCGCCGCCGTGCGCTGATGCGCGCCCCTCCGCGTCGCTTCACGTGGCTCAACGCCTTGCAACCGCCCACGCTCCACGGTGTCGCGCGTGTCGCAACCGCAACCACGTGCCGCGGTTCTGCACGCATCGTGTTGCTCCGCCTCTGTTGTCGTTTCATCGGTCCGCCGCTACAGCGAGCAAACGCCGCCTTGCGGGTGAGCGGACGTGGGCCAGGAGAGTCGCCGTGGGCGAGCCGCAGTGGAGGCCGGGGTGCCACCGTTGATGCCTCAGGGCACAAGCAGAACCTTCACCGATGGAAATCAGTCGAGCACGGATGCCCATGGACAACGTAGTGGTTCTTTGATCCAATAAGGTAATAAATCAATGGATTTTCATTTGTTTACCTTGATGGATGTTCATGCGAGTCATTCCTGTCTTATCCACGAAGGAAAAACCAGTGGGCAAATTTAATTGCACCACAGAGAAGAGGATGCTGCTAACGACGATGAGCCGTCGCCGTGGTTCAGAATGATGCGTATGTTCATTCCTGCGATGGCCGCCGAAGCATTCTCCTCTTTCTTCTTCTCTGGGGTTGTCAAGGCCTTCCGACCTCCTCCTTTCTTCTTCTTGCGCTCGATGGAAGCAAAGTTGCTTGCATCAGATGAGGCAAGTTTTCTTCTCCTTCTCTCTACAACGCTCAGTGTAGAGCATGCTGATAACGTATTAAATGTAAAAGTACTCGAGAGACAGCGAGAGACAAATGACAAGAGTGAATGGATGGTTGTATTGATTCAAGTGTTTGATTACATATATATATATACAAGTTGAGGGGACACATTGGAAATGTGCCTATCCATTCAGAGGTGCCCCTTCTGAATGGGTGTCTTTCCAATGTATCTATTCACCAAGGGACACATCCCTTGGATGTGTCTACAACTATCTAGTGTATGCCTTGATTGGTTGGATGAGATCATCTTGAGGAGGTGTCTTTTTGAAAAGACATCTATTCACAACAAAAGGGTTGTGGTCAGAAGATAAATGTTCTGCCTTTTTTTTTTGCCTAACAAAGGGTTGTGGTCAGAAGATAAACGTTGTGCCTTTTTTTTTGCCTAACGTGACAAAAACACTAAAAACATTATTTCATTTTGCCTAACATCCGATCCGTTTTTTACCTAACATAAATCCGTGAGAAGAAAATAGTGCATGACAATTTATTAGATCTCATCTTAGGTCTTGTTAGATATAGTTGTATGTGAATTTTTTTTTCTTCAAATGTAACACATGTAATTTAAGGTCCAGAAGCACCGCAACGTATCGGACATTAGATATGGTGGATTAGTGGTACATGATTTTTCTCCTAATGTAACGTGGCCGGCTTCCAACTCCTGCCGCTTGCACCCTATTGGACGCACGCGAGGTCCAGAGCACTGCTGGTCAAGCGTCAACTATTTGCATGCCTTCAGCGCATAAGGATCAGCAAATGGAGGAGCCCGGTTTTTCCTCCATCAGGAACGCCGAAATAATCGGGTACTGAGTATGTTAATTATTATTTGAACGTTTCATTTATTTTAAAAATCAACGGTGGAGATTCATTCAAACTCTTTACCTTTTAGGAGGTAAGCTAGAGTACCCTAGCAAGGCCCTTCCCGATAAAGAAGACTTAGACAATTTCATTCACTGTCTACTTTGAAATTTTAGAAGCGGTATAGTAACTAACATGAATAAAACAAATATAACATATATACTCGAGATACTTTCGTAAACATTTTCTTGATGTACAATTGAAAGATTGAGATTTCTGCTCAGAAAGGAGGGAAAATATTGGGTGCAAACTCATACCTCGATGCAATCGTAGAAACTAAAACGTCATCCGTTGGTTGCAAAACGAACCGTCCAGATGAGCCTCCAGAGAACCCAGTTAAGTTTACATCGAAGATCGAACCCCCCGCCAACACATAGAACATCCTGCATGTAACTCCTTGTTAAAAGAAATATGTGCAAACGCACCCGTCATCCCTACCCATACGTCTCCAGTGTCCTGTCCACCATGTGATCCCGAGCTCCTCATCCCCTCATCCCAGTTTCCCTCCAGCTCCTCATCCATGTTCCCCTCAAGCCATGCCCTTCCCTTAGTCTCCTCCGCCCTGCATCCACCGGATCTGCTCCTATATTGAAGATTGTGGGCGAGTTTGAGCTCTAGAGGAGCTTCCAGAGCGGGCGACGATGGCTTAGGTGGTGACGGCGGCGGCGGTGGCGTGGAGACTCCAATGGCACCCCAGGTCGTGATTGATGTCTTACCGCTGCTGTGTTCTGCTCGACACCCCAGCTTGTGATTGATGCGGGTGGTGATGATCTGCTCTCAACCTTGTTTCTCTGTTGCTACATAATCCAATGTATGGATTTATCCCAAGTCATGTTCTTGGGATGACTTTTAGTCCATATGTAGTACTGATTCACTCCCTACCTGCACGTGGGATGCTTGATGTTTGGTAGTAGTACATGTCATTTGGATGCATCAAAGTCAGTCTGTAGCATCCAGTACCATCAGCATGCAAAATTCAAGGATAGCATTTCTCTTCTTACATTGCAACAGCCTTGAAATGCCATTGTTGGCGTCAAATCTTGTAGTTAGTTATTGCATATATTTTTCTATTGTCTCTTAGTTCATACTCCATATTGTAATGACTGACAGCTAGAATTTTAGGGATGCATGTCTTGATTAAGATATGAACCTCAATGTGATTAAGGTGTTCAAAACAGATGAAGATAAAGCAGGGTGGAATACTATAAATGTGCCAGACATTTTAGTTTTCCTTTGCAGCCCTTGAAATAATTCAAACCATATTTCTTGTTAGTTTCAATCATAAAAGCACCTAGCTTACATTAGCATACATGTTTCACTTCAATAGGAAAGTCCCTCGAAACTAAGATAATTGCTCTTTTCAATTTTTGTTCTCATAAAAAATAAGTGTGACATGGACTTGCACTTCGATTAGTTTACAAAAATCTAGAAAAAATGGAGTATTGGGTTCTTCCAAGACATGTGTTACTTGTATTGTACTTTTGTGATTGATAGATAGGGTGTAAATAATTCGTCTCCTCTTGGGGCTGTGTCAGCTGTTTGAACTTTGAAGCAACCGCAAAATGTGAGGTTCATTGTTTGAAAAATTGTGATATTTGGTTTGGAATGTTTGGAGGAAGCACTTGAGTTTTTTCAGTTTCATGGAACCTTCTTATGTGCCTTTAACTATATATATGAAGCTCTGTCTTTTTTCGCTTTTTTGGGTCCAACGGGCAAAAGGTGGAGAAACTTTTAGTGATTTTTGCAGCATTCTGTAATGGAGAACAAGTGTTTTGGTTGAATATGGGTTCTAGATTCAGATAACTGGTCAGAAATATGTTATGAGTATTATTGTGCACACTGTTGTTCATAATATTGTTATTACATTCTCGCTCATAATAGACATTTAAATTCATGTGCTCCTATTATGTGCAGTTAGTAAATCAGATCCTAGATTTAATTTGAGCTGTGCTCCTGTGCAAAATACATGACTAGAATCAGCATGGTAAGTGCCTTAACTTGCTTCATTTTTCATTATTTCATTTTTACTCACATTTTTGCAAATTTTAATGTTGATTGGGTTCTCACAGGGTTCTGTGTATGCTCTTGACTGTTGCATCAATCTAAAGCCTGTGATTGGCTTGGTTTTCAATAGGTTCAAGGAGATTGAAGACTTTATTCTTACCACGTTGTTTCTGTGTACGCCAAGGTCTACCGATTTGTTTGTTTGAATGAATGTTGAAGGGAATGCAAATGGAATAAGAAGTCTACGAGGTGTGGGGTGTATTGCCATAAATAATTTAGCTGTTAGAATGTGGTGTACATGCTTGATCATATACAAAGCTGTCCAAAAGTGTAAATGACATGGCTTGACTGCATAAAGTTCAAAATAAACCAAAGGTCAAAGCTCAAGAAGTTCAACAATGTGCTAGTGACTGCAATTTTTGTTTAAAGGTGATGACATATATATCTTTCAAGAAATTTGTTGTGGTCCTAACTCAATGTTTATAATGGTGTATTTCCTTGAAAGGCTGTATTGTGATTATTCTCACGCTAACTAGACGTCAAAATGCCAGTGTCAAGACCCTGGTTTGTTGCATTTAGTGGCTGTACACTAACAGAAATTTCCCTAACCATCAAAGTGCGGCTGACTGTACCTGTGTCACTATATTTTAGTGGTTATACTTATACACTAGCGGCTGACTGACACTCTGCTTCCGCAGCCCCAAAACACAAGTCAATTATCTTTCATTGTTCCTTAGCATATGATGTTTGGACAGAAAAAATGGATCAGCATGGCTGACTGAAGCTCTAGTCTGCAATTGCAACTAAGGTTCTTTAGTGAACCGATATCAATCTCAACACACAATTTTCCACAAACAGAACAAATTAACACGTACTGTCCCTCAAGCTTTTCTTTCAAACAAAGCATTGCAATTTCTTCAGTGGAAGAACCAATCTCAAATATCATAAAAAAGAAGATCCAAATATTTTTTTTATAAAAAAAACTGAGACTCCCCACAAGATGAGACAAGATACTTCTTGTTAACAAACCATCCCTCATGTGTTTAGTTCAACCGTTTAAACTTTGAGATATAAATAGCAAACCCAAATTAATACATATCACTTTTGTATCCTAAATACGTAACGTGTACCAGACTTAAGGGTAGACACAATAATACAATATGAAAAAAATCCTCATGCCAACAAGAGCATTTGCAGGCTCGTGGCCACACATAGGATGCTGCAGTAGCAGCAAAGCGAGTCTGGGAGGTCAGGGTGCGAGCTGAGAAGACCGAAGGCTGTGGCAAGACATCAATCAGGCAAGTTGGTTTAGCAGTTCCCACACACGATTTGTGCTGCCGCCACCGTCGCTTTAACCATCGTTTGAGATTCGGCGAAGCTAGCCTTGAGCTCAATTAGAGTAGTGTCGGTGCAAGAAATCACCGACGAGTGAATTTAGTGGATTGCGTGTTCAGGCTCGGATGGTTCGCGAGAGGACACAAGGATTTATACTGGTTCAGGCACGAATGCCCTACGCCCAGTTCGATGCTTCTCGTGTTACTCGCGTTGCTCGTAGTAGGGGTTACAAGCGGTCGAGAGAGGGAACGAGTTCTCAAGTCTCTGTGAGTGTATGCGTATGAGGTGTGAGCCGGGTGAATCGTGAACCCGTGCTAAGGAAGGCCCCCCCTTCCCTTTTATAGTCTAGGGGAATGGGCCCGGCCGTTTACATGAGGGAGAGAAAGAGAAAATCGAGGGGGAGAAAAGAGAGGCTTCTCGAGGAAGGTGGCCGTCCGAGCCTTCGGCCTTCGCCTGCTCCTGGGCCCCTCCCGGGGAACTGTAGATGACGCCCATGATGAGTACCCTACAGACGTGTCAAACAGTGGTATTTGACATATCCATGCCGCACGCCAGCGCTCCATCATTTGTAAGGACGGAATGATGGCCGAGCGTGGCAATGTTCCGTCATTCGTAAGGGTGGAGTGGTCACTAAACATGGCAGTGCCCCGTCATTCATTTAGGACGGGGTAGACCACCGTATTAGGTGTACGGCGCCCATTCTAGCAATTAATGCTCGCAGCGTCCGTTCACGTCGCGGGCCACCCCTTCCTGACGGGGCTGGGCCCCTGGGAGGCTGGGACTCAGGTCATGATGGCCCTTTGACCCGGGAGAGGTCGGGCGAGGCGGAGGATGGGTTTGCGGGTCCCCCATCCCGACGCAGGGGTCAGGCGAGGCGGAGGCTTCTGCCTACAGTGATTCCCTCTGCCGACCCCTTCCCTGGGTCGGGCGAGGCGGAGTGGTTTGTCTGTTCGGGTATCTTTCTT
The DNA here is from genome assembly GCA_004135705.1 of Alloteropsis semialata. Taxonomy (NCBI): domain Eukaryota; kingdom Viridiplantae; phylum Streptophyta; class Magnoliopsida; order Poales; family Poaceae; genus Alloteropsis; species Alloteropsis semialata. The sequence goes on along the minus strand of CM014276.1, from coordinate 7,577,836 downwards.
CCGACCTCCTCCTGGGGTCGGGCGACGCGGAGCGCAGCGTGTCCGACTGCAGCTGGGCCATAGTTGGGCCGCTCGTGAAAGTGGCATCGTGAGTGGAGGGCCACATGCCTTATGATCCACTTCGAGTGAGCGACTCTCAACTAGAGGTCCTAACCCCATTGGGTAAGACGTCCCGGATATTGATATCCGATAGTAGCCCCCGAGTCCCTGTGGAGGTTGTCACGACCTGTGCATGTACTCATCGCCTGTGTCTGATCGATTCATCTGTGGGTGCGCGCGAGCGCACCCACCGGGTGTAGCCCCCGAGCCTTTGGGCGAGTTGTGGACTCGTCCAGAGGATCAGTTTGTGGGTCTTTGTCGTTTCCCTCACCGGGGGCGCGCGAGCGCACCCGGTGGGTGTAGTCCCCGAGCCACTGGGCGAATATTAAATTCACTCAGGGGCTAAGATTCATCTGCCCGAGTGGTCATGTCACCGCCCAGGGGCGTCGCTCCTTTTCAGGGTCTGGCGTGAGCCTTAATCATCCGCAGAGGGTCTGGTGACCCAGCGTTAGGGCTCGCTACGTAGCGTGCCTGCCATGCCTGACCCTGACCCGATTGGTCATGTCGGTCCTTTTTTAAGGCAGACCGCCACTGCTTCCCCCGTGAGGGTCTTTGTCTTTTTTGGACCGACCGCTCGATCGCGTCGCGTGGCGGGTTCCTGTAGCCCCCGCGTTGGGCCTGGAAGAACGTTCCTTGCTACAAATAGGGGTCTTTGCTTTGGCTTTTCAAGCACTTGAACTAGCCTCTCCCCCTTTCTTCCTCCCAAATGGAGAAAACACACGTAGGCTTCGCTCCTGGGCGCCCACCTGAGAGAGGGGCCGGGAGAACCATTCGTTGATGCCAAAAGAATCCCAGCGAACCTTGGGAGTCAAGGTGCATGGTGCGACATCTGCTTGGTGTCACACCGGCCCTCGGTGCTACCGACTTGCTTCCCACACCTGCCACTTTGGAGGTGGTGGTGTGGTTGGCTGTCAGGTGCCACTCGGGTCGTCGGCCGCCGGTTCCCCCACTCGTCACTACTGGTACCTGCACTTCGCGGGTTTTTCCAGAAGGGTCCGAGGTCGTGGGGGATCGTGTACAGTCACCGTCGCGCCGCCGTTCTTCGTCCTCTCTTCCGCGGGTAGCCGTTGTCGGGGCTACCTGAAGTTGAGACGAAGGGGGCATGGCGTCCGCCGTGGTGGTCGACTCGTTGCCGGGAGCTGTGCTCCTGCACCTTCTCCTCTCTAGGCGTCTTTGGGGGGAGTGACGCCAAAAGAAGGACAACGACTTAAGCTCGCATGGCCTTCTACTTGGATTAGGAGGACTCCTCCCCTTAGACGCCCCAAATCGCCACTTAGAAGTGGCGATTCCCGTTTGTATCTTTTCACGGCCGTGTGCCGTATGTACTTTGCCTCTATTTATGAATAAAGACATTGTCTTGCTATTCGTGTCATCTATGGTTTCTGTGGCCACGTCGTCGGCCTCTGTTTGCGATTCCGACCCTCCTATTTCTTTCCGGGACGCACGTCTGGAGGAGCAATCGTTTCGACTTGTCTGCGCTTTCCCCTCGCGCTTTCCTTGCGGTAGGACAGAGGGTTAGAGATGCGTCGTGCTTTGCTGCGTAGGTCGAAGCACGGCTCTTGTTGAGTTGCGAATGGGCTGGTTCGAGTGAGGCCCCAACGCCCCTTCAAGAGGGAGTCAACGGATCAGCTTGTGATCGACCTCAATAAATCTCTGGTGCCTAACCCCCTTAGTTCCCACAGCCGTTCGACCGGCCGCGAGGGCTCGACGCCTCTTTGCGGTAAGATACATGGGGTCGGTGCACCTTTGGGCTCGAACGCGGGTCGGGGTGCCCGTGGTGCTCGCACAGCAGGGTACTGGCCGCTACCAGGCCCACCCGTCTCCGCCCCTCACTCGGATGGCGCTTCGGAGCGGCCGTCGGACCCTTCAGGGGCCGGCCTTAGAACTCCTCAGCTGTTTTGGGCCTCGATCGGGCCGCCCTTGCCTGGTGGCTCCTTACCTTTCGGGCCCCTAAAGCCGTTCAGAGATGGACCGTCGTGGGCGTTATGACGGCAGGTCGTGTCGGTTTTTTATACCGGCTAGCCTACTATAGGGGGTCCCTAAGTAGTCGAGTTGTTCGTGAGGGCCTCGCCGGAACCAGAAGCACGATGGTGAACACGAGACGATTTAGACAGGTTCAGGCCACCTCAAGTAGAGAGCGTAATACCCTACGTCCTATATGGTGGATCGCTTCGTATTGATGGTTATGATTTTACAAGGGGTCCCTGCCTCACCTTATATACTCGGGAGACAGGGTCTACAAGGCAAGAAATACAAACTCCTAGTCGGATACAATACACAGAGTCCTAACAGGAGTAGGCTGGGTTGTTTCCTAGTAGCCGACTAGTTTCCTTAAGCTGTACGCCTCTTCCTTGTATCTGTCAGAGTTGCCAGCCCAATTTCCTAGCGGGCCTACAGCCCATGAGGACTCCCATAGATCTTGGACCATCAAGCCCCCAAGCGTCTTCATGTCTTCACGCCTGCCGAGTTGTTTCTCAACAGTTTCAGCATCAGCCGAGTTGTTTTCTCGTCATCCTGCTTGTTTGTTGAAAACCTTCAGAAGTGAACATGATGTGCTCCTTGCTGACTTCTTTTGCAGTCAGCCCCAGGCTTTGATTTACAAACCAAAGATGAGGCAAAAACTTCCCCATTTACTATAATGGTGTCCAGCTTTTGAAAAAAGATGGACCCATTATGGGTCTAGCCTCCGAGCCTAGAAATGTTTTCAAGGATTGAAAACAATTCTAGGGTCTTTAATGAAAACTTTCTAAAAGAAATATACTATTTCCCCCCAGCCCCCAAGCTTAAAGCAGATGACAATAAGCTTAAAGACTTCTGTAGAAATAAGTATATTCTTTGAGTAGGAAAAAATCACTCCTATTAAGCATCAGCCCCCCGAGTATGAAAATACATCGGTAAATGACTTAGCCCTTTAGGAAATTGCCGCACAAATATGCATATGGTTAATTAACCGTGGATACACAAGTGTTGGCATTGGTGAGAAAATGGCTTTTTGGAGAATACGCTTAGGGTTACCGCTTCAGTTTATAAAACAGAAGGTAAACCGCTTCATATTCCCATCTGCTCGAGCCGCCTTTCCCCAATCTCAAATCCTCAATCTTCCATACTCGCGCACGCCCTCCAATCCACTCTAGCCCCGCTCGAGATCCTCTTCAAGAGACCTCAGCTGGCAAGATGGGTCGTAAACCTGCGCCCAGCAAGCCCGCGGGAAACAAATCCTCATCCAGCAAGCCAGCGACGAGCAAGAAGCCCTCGAATATTCCAATCACGGACATGCCGATTTTCAAGAATGCACTCGCTCCCGCACTCGTCTGGAAGCCATCGAAAGCTCAGATGAGCTGGTGCAGGAACTCGTCAATCAAGGTTACCTTCTTGACAAATCGATTTCTTTCTAGCGCACTGATGTAGGAAAAGCATGGCCATTCGATGAAATCCACGAAATTGTAGTTTTCGTCGCTTTCTATGAGCATGGATTCACCTTGCCCACTCATGATTTCCTTCGTGGCCTTCTCTCCTTCTACAAGTTAGAGTTGATTCATCTCAACCCTAACTCCATTCTCCAGTTTTCTCTCTTCATCCACCTCTGCGAAGCCTTCCTTGGAATCGATCTCCATTTCAATCTGTTTCGCCTTCTTTTCCGTGTCAAGTCCAGTCAGGACAAAGTAGTCGGCGGAGCTGGAATCCAGCTTCGTCAGGGCATGAAAAGTGTCTATTTTGATTTTAGAATGAACGACTCCATCAAGGACTGGGCGGATAAGTGGTTCTACGTAGAGAACCAGCCCCCAAAGCTGACCAAGCACTCAGGCCACCTGCCGCATCCTCAGAGTACTTGGAATGAAGCCATTGATAGTGATAAGATTGAAGGACTCTCCAGCTTGTTAAAGATGATTGCTGACTTGAAGGAGAAAGTCCTGACAGCCATTGGAATTTCCAGCTTGTTCTTGCGCCGATGCGTACAACCCTGCCAGAAGCGGGCGCACGCTGGCTACAACTACACCGGCCCCAATGACCCAACCAGAGTCTCCTCCACCGTTCTTTCTTCCGATGAAGTCGCCATGCGCATCCAAGCGCTATTTATGGATGCGCAAGAGCTACCTCGCTGGGTATCCGAGTACTCGGCAAGTCGTCCTCCACCAATTGTAAGTTTGAAATCAACCCGAATACCATTTTTGATATCCATCTTCTTTGCTTCAATAAGTTTTCCTTGCCAATTTCAGGAATTGCGGACAAGATTTGCTTCCGCTCCTCCCGTTACGGAGGATAACCAGACCGGCCTGCCTGAGCCGCCTCTGTCCGTACCGCCCCAGCAAACCGCTGAGAGTTCGGGGAAAGGGAAGAAAAAGGCAGAGCCGGTCATCGATGATGTTGTGCTGGGGAATGGATCTTCCTCATCAGATGAGGACGCTCCTCCACAGCCTCGCCCCAAGACACTCGGGCAAGGGGGATTAGGCCTGAAGAGGCCATGTTCTGACGACACGCCAAATCCCCAGGTCCCTAAGAAGAAACAGGATGTGCGAAAGAGGCTGTCGCCATCCGTCGAGAAGTCTGCTGACGCCAATCTCCCGGAAGCAGAGGACCTTGGCACGGAGGCGGAAGCAAATGTGGAGATTCCTATGGGGATCCCACTGCAGCCATCTCCGTCCAAGGTATGACAGTGTATATTTGAACTCTTTCATCTTGTCTTGTGCCGAGTTCTTTTTCTTGATCTGAGTTCTTGTATGCAGCAAACACAGGAAAAAGAACCCGCTTGCCAGGAAGAAACATATGAGCCTCAAGATATCCCATCTGGGGATTCAACTTTGACCTGGACGAGCCAGAGTTTGATATGGAGTTCGCCAGGTAAGTAATCTGCTCTATTGATCAGCACCATCTGCTTATTTACCATGTTCGGTAAATTGATTCTTGCAATCTTCTGTCTTGTTCAGCCGGCCGCCTACTCCTCCTCCCGCACGATCATCAGAAGTCCTGGAGGTGAACCCGTCCGTGGACCCCCATGCCGAGGAGACGAGAGTGGAGCAAGAGCCGAGCCCCCGAGCATCTCCGCAGCCCCCCCACAAGATTCGAGCGCCGCCGCTACATCATCCTATAAAGTACCCGAGCAAGCCACTCCAGGTACTTCTGATTTAGGGGCGTGGCCCAAATCAGCAAAAAGTACTTGGATGGCGAGACTCCGCACCGAAGAGCTCGATGCAGCTGCTGGTCTGGTGAAGGCGGCAGCCATTGAAGAAATTATTCGGGAGAAGAAGAAACCCCGAGAGCCATCGCCAGAGCCATTCCAGATGTACACCGGAACTCCAGGTGTAAGGCTTGATGAAGATGACAATGCCTTCCTGTTCAACTCTCAAGTAGATCAGGAAGACCTCGAGAAGGCCGCCGAGCTGCAGAAGCAACTCTGCAAGCTCACTGAGGTTAGTGTAAAAGAAATCAATACTGTAAGAATACTTAGCTTTGCTAGAATTCCGAGTAAGAACTCTAGCGTCTTGTTTTGAAAGCAGAGCATCTTGTACCGCTCGCACCAGAAGTCAGAGATGCTCCGCAGGGCAAGTGCATGCTTTACTCGAGCGGAGAAAGCAGAGGCAGACTTGGCCAAGGGTCAGAACTCCTGGGATGAGGAGAAGATGAAGCTTCGTCTGGAACTGGACGCCGCGTACAAGAAGATAAACTTGTACCAGGACTAGCGAGAAGATGTCTTGGAGAAGACCAAGTCGCTGAAACTGAAACTTGCAGGTATGTTGGCGTAACCTCCCTTCTTTATAGTCATCATAAATCATAATATATAGAAATAATATAATTTGTTTGATGCAGAGGACGAGAGGCGCATTGAAGCTCTGAAAGCCGAAATAATCGACATGAAGAACCTCTTTTACCGGCAACAGGAGCGCGCGAACCAGGCCGAGCAGCGAGAGAGGGATTGCATGGCGGAGCTTGCTAAAGAGCAAAAGATGCGCCAACACGCCGATGCACAGCTCGTCCAAGACATGACCAAGATTCGTAGCCAGGAAGATGAGATCCAGGCTCTCCGCGTGGAAATCAACCGCCGTGGAGCGGAGCTGGAGTCCTGGAAAGAAGCTGCCCTCCCGCTGGTCGATGTCTACGCCAAGGTCCCCGCTGGTAGTCCGGCTCCTCCTCTCCTTGATCGTCTCCGTGCAACTCCTGGGCAGGTATGGGCGTATTGCCAGCGGATCGCCCGATCTTGTACTAGGCAAGTACTCGGGCTTGTCCGGTCTTGGTTCCCTGCCCAGCCCCTGAGTATTACGCAGGGACGGATCGACCCGGCGTGCACCCAGGTCATGTATGATACCTACATGGAGGAGGAGAAAGACACGACGGAGAAAGTAGTTTCCCGCCTTAAGTTCTAGGTTTTCTTGTCATATAAGAAGAACCCTGTAATGAACTTTATTAGATGTAAATACTAATGTTTTGTCAACAAAAGTACTTGTTTATCTGTATGTTGATTTGCCCGATCCTTCTGTGTGAAGACAGAAAGTAGATGGCTTTTGAATGTAGCCTGTCTGGTTTGTTTTTAAACAACCCGGCGTGATTCAAGATTATTTCATATATGCGTTACTTGAAAGGCAAGCATAGTATGATACTTGTATTAGAATTCCCAGCTTGATGACAATGAAATAGACACTTTATTATCGTTTGGCTGAAAAGCCAACATCAGTACATTGATAGGACTGACTTTATTGACTCTTAACAACTCTTAAAAACTTCTTTAAGGGTAAAAACGTGCTCAATGTTCCATGTATTGGGCACCTCAGTTCCGTCTTCCCGCTGTAGCTGATAAGTACCCGGGTCGATAACCCTTGATACTATGAATGGGCCTCCCCAAGGCGAGGATAGCTTGTGCTGGTCCTTTGTACTCTGAATTCTCCGGAGGACTAGATCACCAATGTTGAACGACCGTATTTGGATGTTTTGGTCGTGATGCCTCCTGAGTTCTTGCTGGTACTTGGTTGTCTTGATCAACGTGGCTAGCCTCGCTTCCTCTAGCATGTCCACGTCTTCTGCTCTACTCTGCTCTGCTGCTTGCTCCGAGTAGTTTTGAATTCTTGGAGCATTATATTCGATGTCCACCGGGAGTACTGCTTCTGAGCCGTAGACCAGGAAGAAAGGTGATTGCCCCGTCACGCGGCTAGGCTGGGTTCTGAGCCCTCATACCACGGCTGGCAATTCTTGCACCCACTTGCCGCCGTACTTTTTGAGCGGTTTATAGAGCCTTGGCTTGAGTCCTTGGAGTATGAGGCCGTTAGCTCTCTCAACTTGTCCATTGGCACATGGGTGCGCCACCGAAGCGTAGCGAACTTCAATTCCCAGGCTATCGTAGAAATCAAAGAACTTGCTTCCTGTGAACTCAGAGCCAAGATCAGTGATAATGTGATTCGGGACGCCGAAACGATGAGCAATGTCTTGGATGAACTCGGCTGCCTTGGACGCCGTAGCATTGACAAGCGGCTTGACTTCTATCCACTTGGTGAACTTGTCGATCGCCACATAGAGATACTTAAAACCTCCTGGCGCAGTCTTGAGTGGTCCCACCATATCTAGCCCCCAGCAAGCGAAGGGCCAAGAGGGCTATATGGTGTTGAGGACTGTTGCGGGGACGTGAGCTTGTCGAGCAAAGAATTGGCAGCCGTGGCAAGTCTTCACGATTTCTTCTGCATCGGCCACAGCGGATGGCCAATAGTACCCGGACCGGAAGGCCTTGCCGATGATCGTGCGGTGAGCAGCATGGTTGCCACAGATTCCATCGTGAATTTCTTCAAGGATCTCCTGTCTGACTTCTGGAGGGACACACTTCATCAAGACTCCAGATGATGCGCCGCGTCGAAAGAGGGTGGAGCCGACTACTACGTAGTGCTTGCTTCGCCTGATGACTTGCTCAGCTTCCACCTTATCTTCGGGCTCTTTCTGGTGTAGGATGTACTCGATGAAGGGCTTTGTCCACTCGGGTGTAATCACCATGACTTGCTGATGAGGGGGTGTTGTAGTCAGCTGTACTTCCTGCTCTCTGATGGATGGTTGTAACAGCTCATGGACAAAAACGCCACCCGGTACTTGCGCTCGGTGAGAACCCAGCTTGGAAAGTGCATCAGCAGCCATGTTGTTGTCCCTAAGGACATGATGAAATTCGAGTCCATGGAAGTGCTTCTCGAGTTTACGGACCTCCATGCAGTATGCATCCATGTTTTCCTTGGTGTATTGTGCTTGATGCCAAAGGAAGCAGCCAGGCGTAGCCCGTGCAGCAAAGCTTCGTACTCGGCTTCGTTGTTGGTGGCTTTCCAGAGAATCTGGAGCACGTACTTGAGTTGATCGCCTTTCGGGGATATGAATAGTACTCCTGTGCTGGCCCTTTCAAGCTTCAATGATCCGTCAAAGTACATGATCCAATGCTCGAGTGGTTCTTCTGGCACCGCGTGTTGTATTTCTGTCCACTCAGCGACAAAGTCCACCAGGGCTTGCGACTTGATAGCAGCGCGTGGGACGAAGTCGATGGCATGAGAGCCCAACTCGACCGTCCATTTGGAGATTCGCCCTGTTGTGTCCCGGTTGTGAAGGATGTCACTAATTGGGAAAGAGGTGACTACAACAACCCGGTGAGCATCGAAGTAGTGTCGCAGCTTGCGAGACGTGATTAAGACAGCATATAACAGCTTCTCGACCTGGGGGTAGCGTACTTTTGATTCTGTGAGCACCTCGCTGATGAAGTAGAATGGCCGCTGTACCTTATATACATGGCCGGGTTCCTCCCGCTCGACTACAATAGCGGTGCACACAATGTGAGTTGTTGCTGCTATGTAGAGGAGAAGTGGTTCCTGATTAGCTGGTGCGGTAAGCACTGGTGGTGACTGGAGGAATTTCTTGAGGTCTTCAAACGCCGCGTCAGCTTCTGCAGTCCACACGAACTTGTCCTGCTTCTTGAGGAGTTTGAAGAAAGGTAACCCTCTGTTGCCCAGCCTTGATATGAATCGGTTGAGTGCCGCCATGCATCCGGTCAGCTTCTGGACATCCTTGAGGGATTTGGGAGGCGCCATGGATGTAATAGCGGTGATCTTCTTAGGATTGGCTTCAATTCCCCTGTGGCTGACTATGAAACCCAGCAGTTTTCCTGCGGGCACGCCAAACACGCACTTGGTGGGGTTGAGCTTCCATTGGAACTCCCTGAGGTGTGCAAAGGTCTCGGACAAGTCATCAATGAGGCTGTCCGGGTTCTTTGTCTTCACGACGACGTCATCAACGTAAGCTTCAACATTGCGGCCAATCTGAGCCTTTAAACAACTCTGAATTGCGTGCTGATCTGTTGCCCCCGCGTTCTTCAGTCCGAAGGACATTGTGGTGTAGCAGTGGGCGCCAAATGGAGTAATGAACGCTGTCTTGATCTGGTCATCTTCATGCAGGCTTATCTGATGATAGCCCGAGTAGCAATCGAGGAAACAGAGTAGAGAGCAACCAGCTGTAGAGTCCACCACTTGATCAATGCGGGGTAGCCTGAAAGGATCCTTTGGTCAGTGCTTGTTCAAGTCAGTGTAGTTGACCACTCGTTGTTGTTCTTCTTGCGCACCAGGACAGGATTAGCGAGCCAGTCAGGGTGGAACACCTCTTTGATGAACCCGGCTGCTAGTAGTTTCGCCAGCTCCGATTGGATAGCTTCTTTCTTGTCCTGGGTGAAACGTCGTAAGTGTTGTTTCTTCGTTTTGGCGGCTGGATCGACATTGAGTTTGTGCTCAGCCAACTCCCCTGGGACTCTCGGCATGTCAGATGGCTTCCATGCAAAGATGTCACGGTTGTCCCGTAGGAAGCTGGTGAACGTGTTTTCCTATTTGGTAGGCAGGTCAGCGCCGATCAGCACCGTCTTGGAGGGGTCGCCCGTCCCTAGGTCGATTGCCTTGATTGGAACTTCCTGGGAGGGCTTCATGTTTGACGCGGCTGGCTTTTTGGTTGGGATGTCCAACTCAGCCTCGCCGAGTTGTTTCGCCATAGCTGTTACGATTGTTGCCTGGCTCGGTTGCTGCATGTTTGTAGCAATTGTCACTGCCTCGGTGCCGCAATCATAGAAGGTCTTCAGGTCGCCCTTTAGGGATATGATCCTCTTAGGGCCTGGCATCTTCAAGACGAGGTAGGTCCTGTAGTTGGCCTCGGTACCAAATGTAACTGGAAGTGATACTTGGCCGAGGGGCACAGCAGCATTGCCTGGAACGACGCCGTAGAAGGGTGAATCAGTGGGCTTGAGCAGGTTGGTGATGTCCAAGCCCATCTTCTTCAGAGTCTTGGCGAACAGGATGTTGAGCCCGCTTCCGCCATCGATCAATGTCCTCGTGAGTCGCGCGCCAGCTACTACTGGGTCTAGCACCAGACGGTACCGTCCCGGGTTCTTGATGTTGGTCCATTGATCGTCGCGAGAGAAACTGATCGGGATCTCTGACCACTTCAGGAAGGTGGGGATGGCAGGCTCGATGCAGGCAATCTCGCGATGAATAAGCTTTTGCTTGCTCTTCGATTCTGTCTGAGTGATCCCCCCAAAGATGACATTGACCACCTTGTTGGCTTGTTGATAGCCAGTGTCTTTGTCACCCTTGTCTCCTTTGTCATCAGGGTTGTTGGGCTTGGGGGCGCCTTCAGAGGCGAATGCTTTCTTGAGCCCATAGCATCCCCTACTCGAGTGTTTGTCCTTTGGATGGAAAGGGCATTGCTTGTCGAGTAGTTTGTCGAACTTCCTGCGGGAAGAGCTTTTCTCAGCAACATTGACCGAATCCTCAGGCTTGCGTTTCTTGTCATTGAAGTCGCACTTGCCACTGTTCTCAACTTGCTTGCCCTTGTTGCGATCGTTGTTGTTGTTGCGATCACCTCCCGACTTGTTTCAGTTGAATCTTTCACGCTGCAAGTCTTCAGCATCAGCCCAGCTACCGATGAGCTCACGCATTTCCTCCAGCGTTCGTGGCCTATTTCTCCCAAAATCAAGATGCAGCATGGGATCTGTGAGGCCGCTGTGGAAACAGTCGATGACGTCTTGGTCGGTTAGACCCACACATGTTGAGCGCTTCTCCCAGAATCGGCGGTTGTAGCTTCGCAGGTACTCGTTCTGGCCTTGTTTGCACTAGGCTAGGTCAAAGCGAGTACCCAGCTTCTGCCACGAACCTTGGAAGTTGTTGATGAAAACCTTGCAGAGTGCATCCCAGGAGCCGATGGAGCCTGGCTTCAGCCCTTCTAACCAGGTTAGCGGTGCCTGGTCGAGGACTACTAGAAGATAGGTGCACATAGTGTCGGTGTTGCCCCTTGCCGCCTTGATCGCTGAGTAGTAGATACGGAGCCACTGCTCGGGGTCATGCTTCCCGTCATATCTTTCGATATGAGCTGGTTTGAACTTGTCGGGCCAGGAAGTAGTGCGGATGCGGTCTGAGAAGACCGGGAACCCTTCGTACTTGTCAAGGTTGTGGTAACCCTGGCCTGGTGACCCGTAGACTTGGTCGTATTCTTGGCGCCGCCTGCGTTCTTCATCTTTGCGATTGCGGACCCGTGCCGAGATGACGGTGCGTGCGTCTCTGTTCTGCAGGCGGTGTCGCAGGTCCCTGTCGTCATTGCGGTTGCCACGGCGTACACCCCTGTCCCTGTTGCCATCGCGCCCGCCATTGTGACTCTGTTGAGCAACGTGGTGGCTAGGCCCGACGCCGTGGTTTCTACCTCCGGCGGCGACTACCATGCCTCCCTCGTTGCCGGGTTCTTGGCGGGCTCTGCTTGGGTGATGGGAGTGATTGCCGCGGTTGCCGCCGTCGGTGGGCCGGTTGCTTGCCTAACGGCTTGGTGCTTTGGACCTGGTGATGGTCTTGGCAGGGTTGATTGCGTCGTGCTGGATGGCCGCTGTCTTGAGCATCGTCTTCATCCTCTGAATTTTTGGAGTTTGCGCCAGATTGTCGAGCTCTGCTGCAACAGCCAGAATGTTGGCTGCGGCGGTGGGGTAGACATCCTGCCCAGCGACTTGCATGAATCTTTTGTTGAGGTTCTGTGGAGGAAGCCCGCGGCCGGCACAGTGACGACGCTCTGCGCGAGCATCGTTTCGCTCTCTGCGCCGGTTTCGGTCAGCTTCAGCTTCATTATCCACATTTGGTTCGTCGTTGGAGACTTCTACTTCTTGGCCGATGATCACCATGGCTTGACGCCCTGGTGAATAGCTTCCTGTGCTTGAAGTTACTGGAACTGTTGAGCCACGTCTGCTTGAAGAATCCAGGGGCTGTCCGTGTTGAAATGAGAGTGGGTCAATGCACGCGATGATGCGAGACATGTCCAGGTCTTCTTGCGTTGTTCCTCCAAGCTTTGGGTTGCGTCCTGGCCAATGAATGAATCGTCCTTCAGGGGTTGAAGTAATGACGAGTCCGACTTGTTTCCCGTTTAGAGGGAATTCGTCGAATTCGACCAGAGATCGGAGTTGTTTCAAGGACGCCACCTGGAAATCAGAGGTGGGGCCTGCGAGTCCAAAGGGAAATTGGCTCGGGGTGTCGGCCTCACGTTTAGCAGTGGCTGGACTCCTCTTCTGGATTTTCGAATTGGCGGATTTTGGCGCGACCGATGGTTCAGAAACTGACTCGGACCGCCTAGTCCGCTTTGGAATCTTCCCAGTCTGAGTTGGAATCGAACTGGGAGTTGAAGTTTCCCGAGCCCGAGTTGAGTTCGAACTCGGGGTTTCCCGAGCCCGAGTTGAATTCGGACCCGGGGGCACGATCTCGTCGAGCTTGTCGGCGAGTTTCTCCGGAGTTGGCGACTTGAGGACGCGGTCGAAGTTGCCCGCGCCGTCCGCCGTGCAGACCCAGGAGCCGAAGACGAAGATGGCACCCTTCTCGAATGCCATGTCGCCGTCGCAGTTGATGATGACTGGTGCCATCGAGCTTGCTTTACGATTCTCGACGAGAGCCCCTACCTGGCGCGCCAGCTGTCGGTTTTTTATACCGGCTAGCCTACTATAGGGGGTCCCTAAGTAGTCGAGTTGCTCGTGAGGGCCTCGCCGGAACCAGAAGCACGATGGTGAACACGAGACGATTTAGACAGGTTCAGGCCGCCTCGAGTAGAGAGCGTAATACCCTACGTCCTGTATGGTGGATCGCTTCGTATTGATGGTTATGATTTTACAAGGGGTCCCTGCCTCACCTTATATACTCAGGAGATAGGGTCTACAAGGCAAGAAATACAAACTCCTAGTCGGATACAATACACAGAGTCCTAACAGGAGTAGGCCGGGTTGTTTCCTAATAGCCGACTAGTTTCCTTAAGCTGTACGCCTCTTCCTTGTATCTGTCAGAGTTGCCGGCCCAATTTTCTGGCAGGCCTACAGCCCAGGAGGCATGGGTGGCGCGGCACGCTTCCCGAGCGCGCCACGGCCCCGCCTCCTTAAAGGCGAAAGGGGCCGGTCTCTCTCCTTCCCTTACGCTTTCGTCTTTCCCTTGCCGTTTTTGCGCACGCTCCGCCCTAGCGCCGCCGCTCTCACCCTTCTGGCTTGCCCTCGTTGCCGCAACCATTCATCTCGCTACTTCTAATCTGCGATGGGGCAATGGATGCGGTCATTAGTGGTCAAAGCTCACCTGAATCGCTTGGTGGAGCGGGGCCTTTTGTGCCCGAGGACGGAGGCGATGGAGTGGATTGTCCCCGGCTCCGAGGATCGTCCGAGTCCGCCAGACGGCTACGTCGTCTCCTTCATCCCCTTCCACGAGCGGGGGGTGGGGTTCCCCCTCACTACTTCCTCCGGGGGGTCCTGCATCACTACGGGCTGGAGTTGCAGCATCTCAACCCCAACGGGGTCCAGCACATCGCGGCGTTCGTCGCCATGTGCGAGGGCTTCCTCGGCATAGAGCCCCACTTCGCCTTGTGGAAGTGGTTCTTTTGCATCGATGTCGTGAAGAAGGAGGGGAGAGTGGACCCGATGGGGTGCGCCGGTATCAGCCTTCGCGGGCAATGGGGGCTCGGCTACCTCACGCTCCACCTTCTCTCCTCCAACAAGGGGTGGCACTCTCAATGGTTTTATCTGAGGAGCAACCCCGCCGCCCCTTTCCCGGCCTTCACCGGGTGCACCATCACCGCGTGCCCGGAGGTGTGGTTCTGGGGCCCGGATGCGGACGAAAAGAAGACGCTTCCCGACCTCTGAAGGGGGTTGAGTGGCTGCAAACTTGGAGGGTGAACAGCGCGGGGGTGACCGCCGAATCCTCCCGCTCATGGCGCGTTGGCTGCCGATTTTTTGAGATGACGCCTCAAGTGGACTGGACCGGGTTGGTGATGTTCCATGAGGTGTTGTCCGATATTGAGATTCGTCGGCGCCTCCGTGACACCGTGGTCCGCGATGAGGCGGATTATCCAATTGAGGGGCACCCGCTGATGAAGCCCGACAATGGAGCCGTCGTCGTGGTAAGAGCTCGCATTCCTCTTTTCTTTTCTTCCCTCTTTATCGGCAAGCAATCATCGTTGATGGAAGCTCCATCCTGGAGTCTGCAGGGCCTCCTCAATTATGTCGTGTCGCGTCCACCTCTGCCTGAGGACGCACAGCAGAGGGCGCGAAACCACGAGCGTGCGGAGGCAGAGAGGAGGGAGAAGGAGGCCGCGAAGAAGAAGAAGAAGGCCAAGCAGGCCATCGAGAAGAAGAAGCAGGAGGAGTACCGCCACCGCCGCAGTATCGCGTTGATGGAGGGACGGTGGCACGAGGGCTTGGGCCCTTACGTTGACGAGGAGGCCGCCCCTGAGGATGACGACGACGGCAACCTGTCTGGGTTCTTCGAATCAGAGACCGAAAGGGGCGATGCCGAGGGCTTCGGGAGGGATGCCGGTGGTGGCGACGGGTCCCCCGTCCACTGGGCGGAAGTGGAGCACGAAGAGGAAGGTACCGCGAGTCGGGCTCGGGCGTCGTCGCCTCCCGCCGTCGCGACCATTGACGTCGTGCCCGACCCTGCGCCTGGCCTGGAAGCCGCGCCTCCTACGGCCCTACGCCTGGCCTGGAAGACGTCGCGACCATTGAAAGATCTTGGTAACTTAAACTTCTTTCTCGGGATTGAAGTTAAAAGAACAGGTGATGGAATTCTTCTTTCTCAGGAAAAGTACTCTCAAGATGTCTTAGCAAGGGCTGGAATGAAGGACTGTAAACCAGTAACCACGCCTCTCTCTACTTCTGAGAAGCTTACAGCAAGTGATGGTGCGCCTCTGAGTGCCGATGACAGTACTAAATATGGAAGTATTGTAGGAGCACTTCAATATATGACACTTACAAGACCTGATTTGGCATTTTCGGCAAACAAAGTTTGTCAATACTTGCATGCTCCAACTACTGCTCATTTCGCAGCTGTAAAGCGCATCTTGAGATATATAAAGTACACTTTGGGTACTGGAATTGAAATAAAGAGGTCAAAGTCAGTTTTGCTGAGTGCATTTGCTGATGCCGATCTACTGGAAGTTTAGACCACAGAAGATCTACCGGAGGTTTTGCAATATTCTTTGGTGACAATTTAATTTCCTGGAGTGCAAGAAAACAAGCGACTGTTTCAAGATCGAGTACTGAAGCTGAGTACAAATCTTTAGCCAATGCTACTGCAGAAATTATTTGGCTAGAATCTTTGCTCAAGGAATTGGGAGTGAGTCTTCAACAGTCTCCTTGCCTATGGTGTGACAACATGGGTGCAAAGTATCTCACATCAAATCCAGTGTTTCATGCTAGGACTAAACATATTGAGATTGATTGTCATTTTGTGAGAGAACGAGTTGCCAACAAACAGCTTGATGTTCGGTTCATCTCCACCCATGATCAGATAGCAGATGGTTTCGCCAAGGCTTTGTCGATCAAGGATTTCGAGAAGTTTAAGTACAACCTGAACTTGAGTAAGTTAAGGTTGAGGGAGGCTGTTAGATAGTTTGGTTATCTCATATAGCATTGGCATTGTAATCTGATATATCTCTGTCTTCTAGATTCCGAGCTCTATCTCCAATCAGGCCTGTAGTTTAAACTGTGTTAGATATGCATTGTAAAGGCCTTGGAGATTAAGTTAAAATCGGATCAGGAGATAGATCTTGTACTCTGTCGCCAATATATAAACGCACGCGGCCTCTACGGAGGTTCTACGCTTCCCACAATTTTACAGCTCTTCGACTATAAACTAGATTATATAATCTGATGCCTTTTTTGCGGCTTTCAAGAGGGATGTGGAATGCCTTTTGTGCTCCAGCCTAACAAGTTTGCCATCTGTGTGGTACTGTTTATTAACTTTATAAATATACTTACTCGTCAACTATGTAATGGATATATGTTTACATGGAAGAACTGAATGTCTAGGAAATATGGATCAGCTGGAGCGAAACCTTGAGCATCATTTTCTGCTACAATCTATGCTAGCTTGCAATTGAACATCTGAGAACAAGTGGATACAGATTGACTCATCTGGCGTATTGAGGTAAATCACTCAGTCACTTGTTTTCTCGTTGTGAATGGAAACGATTGCTCAGTGTGATTATGCAACCGTTTAAATTCTCTACAAATATTAATATGGTTTCCGTACGTTTGAGTAATATTTTAAATTTCTTGTTTCATTTTCAAATGATATCTATCTATCTATATCATCATTTTGGACGTGCTTAATTTTGATTACAGGAAAATATGTTGATATTATTTTTCATGTATCCAATTAAAATACTTAATGTAACAGATAATAATAAAAGGAAACTGGTGCACATTTATTAATCTGAAGCTTCAATGCTGCGTTGCTGCTGTAGATACATTTTTTGAGCGTGGGGCTGCGCTGTCCTAGCTTTAGTTTAACAAGAGGAAAAGCAGGCAAAAGATCCATTCATCATGCCACCGGAGGTAAATTCCTTTTTTATATAAATTGTGAAAATTATCACTGAAATGGCCGTATAAACTGTTACATTCTCTATATGCGGCACATTGGCAAACAATTTGGTGTTATTTTAATGTTGCAAAGCAAAAGAGTTTTACTACATATATGTTCTGAAACCGATATAACACAAATTAGGAAAATTTTGATTCATGAGCACATTGTGAAACATATATACTCTGCCATTGATGTGATCTCAAAAATACAAGGATGTCCTTGATGATCCATAGCATGCAGCATTACTTATAATTCATCACAGTATGTAGTTACCGTATACAATAATTTATTAATAGTATAGATACTCTTCCTTGTGCAATTAATGAGTCAGTACCGACCATTGCAGGAGATGAAGATCAAGGCAGCATCAATGACGCAGCAGAGCAGAGGTAATTGGTTTTCTGAAGGGTACAAACACTGTAGATGTTTTACACTTGGTCATCATCGTCATTAGGCAGGCATCTGGTGGGACAGAAGTGGGCATGGACAGGGTCATTCACATTTGGTGTATACGGATTGACCAATCTCATTAATGTTATTTTCACCGCTAAACGATGACGACGATTGCGTTAGGGCCATGTTTAGATCGGTGAGAAACTTTGCGAAATTTACTGTAGCAATTTTAAACCGAAGATTAGGAGGACTAAACATGATCTCATTATAAAACTAATTACACAGATGGACGGGAAATCGTGAGATGAATCTATTAAGCCTAATTAATCCATCATTACTGTAGCACGATATTGTCTAATCATTGCCTAATTAGATTTAATAGATTCATCTCACAATTTCACCCGGGTGTTATGAAATGGATTTTGTCAGTTATCCACATTTAATACTCCTAATTAGTATCAAACATTTGAATTTATTGGTTTATATCACTGGAAACTGTATGTATTGGTTTGTATCGCTGGAAACTGTCGGTATTGCTTTGTATCAGTTGCTTACTGTATGTGCTCTGATATGCTATTTGGATGACATCGTCAAGTGGACACCAGACAAAATTAAGCTCAGGCTAAGAGGATAAATGAATTGTAGTTTCTTAAAAAAAAGCTTGAAGTTAACTACTCCCTCCGTCCCATAAAAAGTGTCCTTTTGGTTTTGTCCTAAGTCAAACTATTTTAAATTTGACCAAATTTAAAATAAATAATATCAACATTTATAGCACTTAATAGATATGCCATAAAAATATATTTCATAAAAATCTAATATAACTTGTTAGGTACAAAAAAACATTGATATATTTTTATATAAATTTGGTCAAATATAAGGTGGTTTGACTTAGACCAAAACTAAAAAGACACTCCTTGTGGGACGGGGGGAGTATATTACAAATTATAATGCTGACTTCATGAAAATATTTTAATAAATTAAAAATAAACCTATGTCCTTTTTTGATATGTATTGGCCAAGGCCCAAGGTGCAGCCCAGGATGATCTCTCCTGTAGTACAACTACGGATCTCCATTATTGCGAGGAAGCAGGAATCACTACTATAGAAACCACTTTTCTAGTCTCTATTTCCACAGCCAGTTTTCGAAAGTGGCACAGAAAATATTTTTACAGCCGGTTTTTCACAGCCTAGCTCGGTGGACCCTGCAAACCGGCTGTGAAAATCAAGTTTCACAGCCGGTTCTTGCCCTGGACCGGCTGTGAAAATGGCGTCATCTTCACAGCCGGTCCGAGGCAAAAACTGGCAGTGAAACATGATTTTCACAACCGGGTTTCAACCCCCGCGGGACCCTTTTTTTTGGAATTTCACACCCGGTTCTTGGCAGGAATCGGCTATGAAAATATCTTTTTATAGTCAGTTTTTTGCAGACCAGCTATGAAAGTGCATCTATGACCTTTTTTGGTTTTGATTGATTAATGACAACCCACTTGAGTATCTAATCTTTGCATTGAGACATGTACACAGGTGACAAGTGAAACATAAAGAATATATGGAGAATCGTGGTACTCAAAAAGGGAAATAAAGATATGGATGGAGCTTGCATGGAAATTAATTTTTCATTCTTTTAGAATTGAGTTTAGGAAATCCATACTATCAAGAGGGATGCTCAAAAACTAGTTTGGTGATGACAATGTGCTCAAATATGATCTAACTTAACTATGAGAGATACCTTGCACTTGCACTTCACTTGGAAAATATTTGAGAGAGTTTTACCAGGAAAGTTTCAGAGTATTTGAAGAATTGTTTGGAGTCTCCGAAGTTGGTGTCTGGAGAATAGTGTTTCTCCAAAATGTTCGGAGATTTTTGCGGAGACACCGGAACTTAACAGGTCTAACGGCTAGTTTCGGTTGAGGGGGTATTTATATCCCTCCTGCCCCCTCCTTTCATTTCTCTCTCACCTAATTTGAAATAGAGCTTCCCCTGAGCATACTAAGCCCCTCTCTACTCCCTCCTTGATTCCAAGTGAGATTTGGTGAGGGATTTGGTTAGGGATTGAGATAAGGTCAAGAGATTGTGCTTGTGAGTTGATTCCCCATCCATTGAGCACCTTGTTCATCGTCAAGCCGGTGATTCAAGCGTTTGTTACTCTTGGAGCTCAAAGCTCCTAGTCGGCTAGGCATCGCCCAAGAGGAACCAAGCTACTATGGTTTTCTTGGGAAGTTTTTATTACCCCTGCAGATTGAGTAAGTATCTCCATCCAACTTTCGAGTTGGTGAAAAAGAGGAAAGTGGTTTGGTGGATAAACTAGCCCTTTGTGGGCTCCTCAACGGAGACGTAGGTTCCTTGTGTGGGACTGAACTTCGGTAAACAAATCCCTATGTATCCTTGTGATTGTTATTTGTTCTTGTGCTACTTGTTGCTTCTTGTGTCACGTTCTAGGGTTTGGTCTCGATCTATCATCTGAGAAGGTTTCTGCTGCAAGTGACATTTGAATTGAGCTGTATTCACTCCAAGGTTGTATAGTAATTCAGCGATTTAATTTTGGTTGAGGTTTGATCTGCAATAATTTATTTCAGTAATATCTTTGGACTCTCTAAAGAAATCTTCGAAACCTCCGTAAATCTTCGGAGTCTCCGGACATTTCTTCGGAGTCTCCACATTTTTGTGACTGACTACTGTTTTTGAGTGAAAAATTTTAGTCTCAACTATTCACCCCCCTCTAGTTGACATCCTAGGTCCTTTCAATTGGTATCAAAGCAAGGGTCTCCATATTAGAGATTAACCGCTCAGAGATTCAAGATATCAAGTCTAGGGGATGAACCGGCGCTTCCCACCGGAGGTGGAGATGATCCTCAAGGAAAGAAGGAAGATAGCAGACCCTCCACAAAGATAATTCATCCCCAAGGAAGAACAAGTGATGATCATGAAGAATCATCCAAAGATGAGGATTCCGATGATGATGACAAGTCCTTCAAGTCCGTAAGAAATGATCATGTTAACCATGTTCCTTTTGATTATACTTGTTTGGGCAACTCTATTTTGTCTCAATCGGTGAACCTTAGTAAACCACCTCTCTTTGATGGGACTGGTTATAACCACTGGCGACACTCGATGGAGACGTATTTGATTGGGGTCAATCCGGCCCTTTGGAAGTTTGGGAGCAAGACGTTAGCCACTGCTTTCTTCGTCACTGAAGCCCAAGGTAATTTTAGTTTAATATTGGGTCGAGATTGGATTCATGCAAATAGATGTATACCTTCTAGTTTGCATCAATTTCTTATTCAATGGGTTGGCGAGGATGTTGAGGTGGTTCATGGTGATACATCGGCTTGCGTTGCTACAGCTGATAGTTCCACTATATCTATACATGATCATGTAAAGTGTTTGACCGGTTTAGATACTTTAGACTATGAGATGATCAGTTGTACTAGGGATGGCTTCGTGCCTACTATTTTAAAGCCAGTTGAGAATCGGCTGAACCATTTGTTATGAATTAATGAATAGTTCAGAATGGTTGCAGCAGAGACTTGAGCACTATCGGGCGCAAAAGAACGATATGTGTGAGGCCATTGAGGATTTTGATGATATGAGCAAATTGGGACAGAGTTTTAGGTCGGCTGATCCTTTAGAGGAAGTTGATATTGGTGATAGTTCTGTACCTAGACCGATGTTTGTAAACAAAAATTTGAAAGCTGATTATAAGTTGAATTAATCGAGCTGTTGAAAGAGTATGTTGATTGCTTTGCATGGAGTTATCAAGAGATGCCTGGTTTAAGCCGTGAGATAGTTGAACATCGGCTACCTATTAAACCTGGTTTTAGGCCTTTTAGACAAAGTTCTAGACATTTTAATCCCAATGTGTATGACCAAATTAAAGAAGAAATTAATCAGTTATTGGATGCAAATTTTATTAGGCCTTGTTGTTATGCTGAATAGTTATCAAATATTGTGCCAGTTGAAAAGAAAGATTCTGGTAAGCTCAGAGTTTGCATTGATTTTAGAAATCTTAATAGAGCTACTCCTAAAGATGAATATGCTACGCTATAGCCGATATGCTTATAAATGATGCTTCTGGACATAAAGTTATTAGTTTTCTAGATGGTAATGCTGGTTACAATCAAATTTTTACGGCTGAAGAGGATATATCCAAAACAGCCTTTGTATGTCCAGGTTTTGTTGGTTTATTTGAGTGGGTGGTTATGATCTTTGGTTCAAAAAATGCTGATGCTACTTACCAAAGGGCTATAAATTTAATTTTTCATGATTTGCTTGGCTTGATCATAGAAGTTTATATCGATGATATTATTATTAAATCGGCTGGTTTAAAACCCCATTTGGCTGATTTAAGACTTGCTTTTGAAAGAATGCGTCGATATGGATTAAAGATGAACCCACTTAAATGTGTGTTTGGTGTGTCGGCTGGAAAATTCCTAGGATTTATTATTCACGAAAATGGTATAGAGATAGACCTTAAGAAAATTGATATCATTAAAAATATCAAAGCTCCTACATGCAAAAAGGATTTGCACAAGTTCTTGGGCAATATGAATTATTTGAGGTGATTCATTTGTAACTTCTGGGAAGATTAATATTTTTACTCCTATTCTTCGGTTGAAAGATGAAGATGAATTTATTTGGGGGGTAAAACAGCAATAAGCTTTTGAGAAAATTAAATATTACTTGTCTTCACCGCCGGTTATCAAAGCTCCTAAGAGGGGAGCTCCATTTAAATTATATGTGGCTGCTGAAGAGCGAGTAATTGGGGCTATTTTGACTCAAGAAGCCGAAGGGAAGGAGCATATTGTTACCTATGCAAGTCATCGATTATTGGATGCCGAAACAAGGTATATATTTATTGAAAAGCTTTGCTTGTCATTATATTATGCTTGTACCAAGATGAGGCATTATTTATTATCTAATACTTGCATAGTAGCTTGTCAAACTGATGTCAATAAATACATGTTGCATAGACCAATTTTAAGTGGTAGAATTGGTAAATGGGCTTATGCTCTTATTGAATATGATTTGGCTTGTGAACCTTTGAAGTCTATGAAAGGCCAAATTGTTGTTGATTTTATTGTTGAGCATAGTATTAATGATGATCATGATTTAGACATCGATTATATTGCTTTTACCCCATGGAAGTTGCATTTTGATGGATCGGTTTGCAAAAGTGGTTGCGGTATTGGTGTTATTCTTATTTCACCAAGTGGTGCTACTTTTGAAGCTCTTAGCCGATTGGAAGATGATTGTACTAATAATCAAGCTGAATATGAGGCTTTCTTATTCGGGCAAGGAATTTTGCATGATATGGGTGTAAAACATGTAGAGGCATTTGGTGATTCTCTGCTGGTTGTGAAACAAATTACTCGAATATATGAATGCTTTGATGGAGTTTTAAATGCATACCTTGATAAGTGTTTTGATATTATTTCTCATTTCGAGGAATTTACTATATTTCACGTGTCACGAGATGAGAATCCAAAGGTGAATGCTCTAGCGCAACAAGCATCTGGCTATGATGTTCAAAAAGAAATTTTCATGAACGAAAGTTGTTGTTTTGCAAAGCTGAGGTTTCTGTCTGCGAGGAACCGGTTAAACCGCTTCCTGAGACCGGTCAGACTGGTATGGGATGTGACGTTGGTACTTTGGCCAATAAGGATATTAAAACTACTAAGGATGAAGATGCTGATTGGAGGAAGCCTATTATTGATTATTTACAGAATCCTAGTTACAAGTCTGATAGAAAAATTCGATGGTGGGAGTTTAAATTTATTTTGGTTGATGGTGAGTTGTATCGTCGGACGGCTGAAGATTTATTGTTAAAGTGCTTGGATTCTGATCAAGCCAAAGTGGCTATGGGAGAAGTTCATGAAGGTATCTGTGGTACACATCAGTCGGCTCTTAAGATGAAGTGGCTTCTAAGGTGAGCTTGTTTTTATTGGCCAAATATGATAGCCGATTGTTTTCGATATTACAAAGGTTGTGAGGAGTGTCAAAGGTTTGAAAATATTCAGATGGTTTCAGTAACGATGTTGAATCCTATTATCAAGCCTTGGCCTTTTAGAGGATGGGGATTGGATTTTATCGGGCAAATTTATCCTCCTTCATCAAAGGGACATAGCTTTGTATTGGTGGTTACGGATTATTTTACAAAGTGGACAGAAACAGTTCCTTTGAAGAATATGACACATCGTGAGGTAATTGAGTTTATAACCGAACATATTATTCATAGGTTTAGTATTTCACAAACTTTGACTACCGATCAAGGTACTTCATTTATATCAAAGGAAGTTCGTGCGTTTGCTGAAATGTATGGAATTAAATTGCTCAATTCATCTCCATACTATGCTCAGGCTAATGGGCAAGCCGAGTCTAGTAATAAGATTTTGATTAAACTCATTAAGAAGAAGATAGGAGAAAATCCTAGGAGGTGGCATGAGATTTTGTCTGAAGCTTTGTGGGCTCATCGTATATCTAGGTATTTCTGGTGCTGCTGCAAACTGACGACTCCAACTCGCTGACGAAGCTCCTGGAACCGAGTCTTCCCGAGCGACTTGGTGAACAGATCCGCAAGCTGATCTTGTGTGCTTGCAAACTCCAGAGCAATCTCCCCTGTCTCGACACACCTCCTAATGAAATGAAATTTTGTGTCAATGTGCTTACTTCTATCATGAAGCACCGGGTTTTTGCTCAATGCCATTGCCGCCATGTTGTCCATCCTGATCAGTGGTGGTGAGACCTCAATGTTCAACACATCCTTGATCAGTCTCCTGAGCCAGACTGCTTAACAAGCTTCTCCTGCACCAGCTATATACTCTGCTTCACATGAGGATATAGCCACCACCTTCTGCTTCTGTGAAAACCAAGTCACAGGATTGCCTCCAAGGAAGAATATCACTCCTGAGGTGCTCTTCCTATCATCCACATCCCCAGCCATATCACTGTCGCTATATCCCAACAGATTGAGCCCTGCATTATTGCTTCTGTAACACAGTCCAAACCCAATCGTTCCTGCGACATACCTCAACAGATGCTTCATTGCTGCCATATGCTCCTGTCTAGGCTCTTCCATGAACCTGCTCAAGTATCCAACCCCAAATGACAAATCTGGTCATGTGTGGATTAAATACCTGAGACTCCCAATCAGACTCCTATATAGAGTTGCATCAACTGCTGGTGAAGTGCTGTTCTTGGACAACTTCAACCTTGTCTCCATAGGTGCAGCACAAGCATTGCAGGTTCCCATCCCTGCTTTCTCCAGCAGCTTCCTTGCATATGAGCTGACATAGCTCAATCCTCCCTGGAACTTGTCTCACCTCAATCCCAAGATAGTAGGACAAGGTTCCCAGATCACTCATCTTGAACAGTGTCTTCATCTCGGCCTTGAAAACACTGATCTCTTCGGGTCTTCTCCAGTAATGATCAGATCATCTACATAGATGCCCACCACCAGCCTTGACTGCTTTTCACTACGAGTGTACAGACCATGTTCACACTCGCTCCTCCTAAACCCCAGCTTCCCAAGACTGAGATCAAGCTTAGCATTCCACGCTCTTGGCGCCTGCTTCAGTCCATACAACGCCTTATGTAGCTTCAGAACCTTTCCCTCATGCCCAGCAGCAGAGAATGCAGGTGGTTGAGTGACATATACTTCTTCATTGAGCACACCATTCAGAAATGCTGATTTCACATCCATATGGTGTACTGCCCAGCTGCTGTGTGCTGCCACTGCCAAGATCACCCTTACTGAGTCCATCCTAGCCACTGGTGCAAACACCTCCTCATAGTCAATGCCTTGACGTTGGACATATCCTTTTGCTACCAGCCGGGCCTTGTGTTTCACCACTTCACCATGCTCATTCTGCTTGAGCTTGAAGACCCATTTGAGCCCGATTGCTCGATGACCCTTTGGCAGCTCCACCAGTGACTAGGTCTTGTTCTCTTCGATGGAGGCCATCTCCTCCAACATAGCCACGCGCCACTCCTTGATCCCCTTCGCCTCTTCTGCAGATGCTGGTTCATCCCCGACCGCCACCAGCAGCTCCTCGATCTCCCCCGAGAAGCCAACCCAGGAGGTGTGGAGTCCCCCAAGAGGTTCTCCAATGTCCTGAAGCGTAGAGGCGCATCCTCCTCATGATCCGCATCAAGCTCGGCCACCCCAGGGGCGACACGAACTCGATTGTGCGCGGCGTGGGCGTTCCCGGCGCCGGCGGCGTGTGGACCTCCTGTCCGTCAGTCGGCGATGACGATGTGCGGGGCTTAGGCCCGCACGTGGGCATTGCCTCGCTGCTCAACGCTGGTGAAGTAGGAAGTGTCGACACCGCGCCGTGCTCTCCTCCATGTTCTGTTCCGGCGTCCCCAGAGCCGCCTGCTCCAGGGGTCACTGTGACCCATTCGAACGTGAATGGCTCGAGATCGTCGCCGGGGCCGGCTCCCTTCTCCACGCCCCAGTCCCAGGCACAGTGTTCCTCGAACACGACGTCCCTCGAGATCAGAATGCGCTGCGTGGCAGGGTTGAAGAACCGGTATGCCTTCGATCCTGGCTCATAGCCGACGAACACCGTTGGCACGCTCCTGTCGTCCAGCTTGGCGAGGTGTGTGCCGGCGTTCTTGACGTGCGCGACGCAGCCAAATGTACGGAGGAAGTGAACTGAAGGTTTAGAGCCGAACCATACCTCATACGGCATCTTGCCCTCGACGCTCTGAGTCGGTGACCTGTTCAAGACGAACACCGCCGTGGTCACCGCCTCCCCCCAGAACCATCCAGGCATGGACATGGCCTTCATCATGCTGCGCGCCATGCCCATCACCGTCTGGTTTCTCCTCTCGACCACCCCGTTCTGCTAGGACGTGTAGGGAGCGGTGAGGTGACGCTGGACGCCTTGTTCCGCACAGTAGTCGCTGAATGCACGCGCAGTGAACTCCCCACCGCGGTCAGTGCGCAGGGTGCCCAGTCTCCTCCCTGCTTCAAACTCCGCGCGCTTTTGGAATGCCACGATCGCCGTCGTGGCTTGATCTTTCGTCTTCAGAAGCACCAGCCACACGAACCGGCTGAGGTCGTCGACGAGCAGCAAGAACAATTTGTTCCCGCTCGGCATCACAGGTCCACAGATGTCACCGTGAACCAGCTCCAGCTTCTGCGATGCGTGGTACTTCGCCTTGTTCGGGAATGACTGGCGCCTTTGCTTCCCCACGAGGCAGCCATCGCAGACCTGATCAACATGGTCGATCTGTGGCAGCCCCCGTACCATGCCTCCTTGCGCCAGTTGACGAAGCCCCTGGAAGTGCAGATGGCCGTACCTCGCATGCCACTTCCACGCCGTGCTGGACCCTTGCGCCGCCAAGCAGACCGGCCGGTCGATGTCGAGGTTGAGCACGTACAGCCGGTTGCCGGAGCGAGGGACCCGAGCCAGCAGCCATCGCCGCTGGTCCCAAATCTTCAGCGCCCCATCCTCCAGCAAGATCTTGAAGCCGTCCTCCTCGAGCTGACCCAAGCTCACGATGTTGGCGGTGAGGCACGGGATGTGGTACACCCCGGTGAGCGCCTGGTGCTCCCCGCTCTTGCACTTGAAGAGGACCGTGCCGTGGCCCTCGATCCCGACCACCGATCCGTCCCCGAAGCGGACGGTCCCTTGAACGCCGATGTCGATCTCGGAGAAGGCTCCGCGCTCCCCCGTCATATGGTTGGTGGCGCCAGTGTCGAGGATCCATTGAGCGCAGTCGCCCTCCTTCTTGTTGCCGAGGTGGACGAACAGCTTGTCTTCCTTGACGTGGATTGGAGGAGGATTGCTCGCCGGCAGCGGTGCTGATTTGGGGAAGGATTCGTTGACCGACGCCGTGGCCAACAACAAAGAGTGCTCCTCCCCCTCTACTTGGGCCACATGGGCCGCTTGAGCTGCTTGGGCCGCCAGATCTTTCTTCCTCTTCCTGCACTCGCGCGACCAGTGGCCATATTTTTTACAGTACTTACATTGATCCTCGTCAAGATCATCGCCCCCATTGTCACCGGAGCTCCCTGGCTTGGGCTGCCTGTTGCCACCGTGGCCGCCGCCACAGCCACGGTCCCGCCCCTGGTTAGATGGCGGGTGCTTGCCGAGCGACGATGACCCTTCGCCGGAGATGTTCATGCGCGCCGCCACGCGCGCCACCAGCTCGTCCTCCGTGAGGTTCAGCCTGGCGATGTTGTTGCCGCCGAGGTCGAGACGCTCCTCCGCCGACTTGAGTCGCCCGATCAGCTCCTCCACAGACACCTCGCTGAGGTCAAGAAGCGTTTCGATCGACATGGCAATCTGCTGATACCTGCCCGGGAGCGCTTGGAGGAACTTGCGGACGAGTGCCTCCTCCGTGAGTCCGTCGTTGAGAACCGTGAGCTAGTGCGCGATCTTGTTGATGCGGACGCCGAAGTCGTCCACGGACTCCCCATCGCGGAACTTGAGGGAATCGAATTCGCGCCGGAGTGTGTTCGCCTTCGCCTTCCGCACCCGCTCGACGCCAATGTACATCGTCCTGATCGCGTCCCATGCGACCTTAGCCGTCGACTTGCTCGCGATGGTGCCCATCATCTCCACCAGAACCGCTTTGGCAATGATCTCCAAAGCCATGCGATCCTCGGAGTAGTCGTCCGTGCCCAGGCTGACCGCGATCCAGAGACCGCGTGCCTGCAGCATAACACGCATGAGCACCGTCCAGTCGAAGTAGTTCATCTTGGTCAGCGCCGGGTACGAGCGCCGCCGCTGATCTCCTTCGTGACTCGGTGAATCACGAGCCCCCGCTCTCCCCCGGATGCTCCCTCGCCACTGGTGCCGTGGCTCCTGGATGCACCAGCGCCGCTCCCGGGCAGTGGTGTCCTCCGCGGCGGCGAGGCGGATCGTGCGCGCACCATGAACGCCCACTCGATCGCCCGGTCGCGGTTGCAGGATCGAAAATCGGCTCTGATGCCAATTGTTCTCACCGGAGTACCACCGGCGCCGATGAAGATCACCTGGAACACACGCACACACACAACGCAGGAACGCAAAGCTCACTGGACACTTGTTTTGGTGTGGTGAAACTGACCAACCACGTTTTCTGTTTTTCTCCAAACTATAAGTAGCGATTACATGCTAAGGCCGTTAGGCCACGACGCCCGAGTCGCACGCCATGACTCTCCATGAACCGTGCCATCCCACAGCTCAAAGTCATGCCGCGTGATGCGGGCGCAAGACGCGTTCTGGCGGCGAACGACGCGTTCCCGCTGAACCCACTAAACCAACGAGCACAGATGCTTGTGTCTACTTTATTTGTACAAAACAAAGTCTACCAAACTAACTAACAACACCTGGATTACCTAACAGGTATGGTGCTACTAAGGTTACTCTTTTTGAGCTTGTATATGACCAAGAAGCCGTTTTACCTGTTGAGGTGAATCTGGGTGCATATAGGTTGGCCAAATAGAATTATCTTAATGCTGTTGATTATCATGATCTAATGATGGACAATATTGATGAGGTGACAGACAAGCGTTTAAAGGCTTTAAAGGAGATTGAGAAAGACAAAATCCGAGTGGCTAGAGCTTATAACAAAAAGGTAAGAGAGAAATCTTTTCAAGTTGGCGATCTGGTTTGGAAGACTATTCTGCCTATAGGAACGAAAAGCAACAAGTTTGGTAAGTGGTCTCCAAGTTGGGAGCGGCCTTACAAGGTGATTAAAGTGATTTTCGGTAATTCTTATATGATGGAGACTTTGCAAGGTCAGAAATTGCCTAGAGCACTTAATGGAAGGTATTTGAAGAAATATTATCTAAGTGTTTGGCAAGAAGCTTAGCTTTACAAGATTTATATCTTTGAATATTGTTTTCGATGAGGAAAACCGATGATTCATGTTGGGCATCGTCTTAAGTAATGTAATTTCGACCATTGTATGTTTTCTGATTTGCAAGCTGCACCAAAAAACAAGGGGGCATATGTTAGAGGTCGAAATTGGCATAAGGCCGTTCTGGCTGGACGGACCGGTCTGACCGGTTACTGAGGGCGGTCTGACCGGTCTCGTCCTGTAGCCGATCTGGCCCGGTCTAACCGGATCTTCAACCCGGTCTAACCGGTTTAGGCCCAGTTGTGGTAGGTTTGGACTTTTGGAACGAATCCGACTTGCCGAAGGTGTTCCTTGCGGGGCAAGACCTCCCCACCCTATAAATATAAAGGGCCACGGCCGATTGATTTTTTTATCCAATCGATCATGATACAAAATACCTTTACTTTTCATCTCTTCAAACCCTAGCTTTTCTAACCCGTTTGTGCTGTTCGTTCTTCGTCTCCATGGCGATTGACGGCTCTCTGAGTGGCCTACCGATCTCAGAGAAATCCTAGACACGCTAGTCCTGATGGGGTCCCTCCCGGACCGGCGATTCTAGGTCAAAGCAGTCAGCCCTAGGAATCCGGTCTAACCGGGTCTCTAGGCCGGTCTAACCGGTTTGCCCGCAGAGCTGCTGCTGGTGCTCGATCCGTTGCGGATCCGCGCGCTCTAGCGCAATCTCGGTGTGTTGGCCTGAATAGGCGTCAACACATGTAGTGGCTGCATGTTATGGCATGAAACTACTGGTCAAAGCATTTAGATTTCAGTTTGGATCGATAGGCATGTGGTATAAGATCGAAAAAGAAATGGTCACTGATGAGATCCCTTTCCCTCCCAGGATTCAACACATACTGGCTATAAATATATCGTCTGTGTACTTTTTTTTTGGCTCACTATACTTTGTCCATGTCAAACAAGATGAACGGGAAACATGCCACTCTTTGGTGTCTGATTTTAGTGGTCATGCTACACTCAGATCCAATTACGGCTGGTTTGTGCTCCACAATCTCTGCTCTGTTGTTTTAATCCATGATAATCTGATCCAGTATCGGCCTCTGTCCATATATTCTGTTCCTTATTCTTCGACTCTTCATTCACATTGTGCATGTCTTCTGATTCCCTTCTTATTCGTGAAAGAAAATATTCTAATATTTTTCATTCCCTACGAACAATGCTTTAATTCTTTTTGTTAAATTCATCTGATGAAGAAATAACATATATATGGCTCATAGGTTAATAACATGTGGATACGTAAATATGTTTCATTTCGTGGATACGTAAATATGTTTCATTTCTCTTTGTAGATAGCTGCAGCTATGAATTTCTTTCTGTTCCATTCTGTAAAAGTTGGATGTGCAAGACCGAGTGCTGGATAGAGTCGCAACTAATAACTTCCAATACAGTGAGGGAATACAAGTGTTTGAAAGGCGGATTCAACGGCTCGTGTCGATTTTTTTTTGTAAAAAGTAGCCTAATAATGTCAATTTGCAAAGAAGCAAAACCTGATCGTCAAAGAATGATAAATTAATAGTTGGCCATGTCTTTTGCTAATTAGGCTCGTCTCATTAATTCAGACTAGTAGTTAATATCTGGAGTTGTTTTCTTTGGCATCTGGTGCCTGTTATTGTCGTGAAATCCTTTACTTCAATAATACATCAGTTCTAGAAATAGATTTTCCTTTTCAGATCTGGGACTCAACCATGCATGATGCGAATCAACAAACGTCTTTGCCTTGTCCTTGGAGTCTGCCAAGTGCTGCATAGTATATCTAGACTACGCAATTTCTACATGGAACCTACTCCTACCAGATTACAAACGCAGCCATCATGTTGTAAATGCACGATCTTGCTTTAGGGTCTGTTGGGCTGTGAACCGTGGAAGAAACGGTTGTGGGTTGTGAGCTGTGAAAAACTGATGTGGGCTTGTCAGTTATGATAAAGCTGAAAGCCGTTTGGTTGAAGGTTTGAAGCCCTAAGAGAATTTCTATGCAAATTTTTCATAAAAAATGTGTTTTCATAGATTTACATGTAAATAACCATTTTAGAAAGGGAAACTTAACTATTTTTAAAAATGTCGGTTAAAAGGTTGTTGAGTAGTTGAGGTTGATTCACTTGCGACAATTAGCAGCAAATGTAAACAGAGCGGGAGAGCAGCAAACATGTTCTCAGATATGTAAAAAGGACGAAACTAACGGCAAAGATCAATTTGAAGACTACTGAAACAAAATACCACTCCTACTTGCCAACAAAATTCAATCACTGGAACGCCATGTCGACTAAGCTGTTGGTCCGCTTGGTCTTGTCGACGCCGGCCTTCGTTCCCGGCAGGGGCGGAGCTTAGTATAGACAAGGTGGGTCATGGCTCCCTGGTCCAACTAATCTCCACTGTGTAAACAGTAATGTTGCTACTGTTCATTGGTATTTGGGCCTTACTTTCATAGATCGGCCCCCGCTGATTGTTTGGTGAAGCTCCGCCACTGGTTCTCGGCCAGCAGCACTTGCAGCAGGTGCTTGTCTTTCCTCCTGAGAGCCGTCCGCTCGAACCGCGTGCTGCACCTGTTTCCACACCTTGATGCTGCTCTTGCCGATACTTTGAGTTTTATGGGCTCGATCGGCTAGGAAGTTAGCAACGAAACAGAATACCGAAAAGAAGAGTAAGTACAATTGGTTAGATCATCATTATTAGTTAATTTTCTGTTCAGTTTGTAGAGCCTAACTTTATATCAAATTTTCCTATGAAATATTACGTACAATTTGTTGTGGGTGAGTATCTTGGCAGTAAATCAAAATAATAGTGAGATATAATTTTAACTCGCATTCTAGTTTGAAAGAAGAAAAAACACTTATTGGAAATAATATAAATTTAAAGAAAATTGTATATGGGATAACCCTAAAATCATGATATTTAGACAAATTTGGTGTGTAATTGTGATACTATTCTAGCTAAGTAATCATTTGCCCGTCGAAAATAGAATACAATAGTAGAAAACTTGGACGCCAACCCGCCAAATATATCCTGGTGTAGAGATTTAATTGGAAACAAGTTAGTTAGGTGGAATGATCTCCTTTCACAGATTGCTAATATTGTCCTTAGTCAAGAGGAAGAGGATTTTTGCTAGAACTTACTGTATGATGTGATTTTGGCATGGAATAATTTAAATTACAATGCCATAGATATGCACGCATGCTTGATATAGTTGTCAGCTATGGACTATATAAATATTTTTTGGGCCACATTATATTAGATGGTAATGGATGGCCCTTAATTTTCAGTTAATACAAATGATTATGCAAATAGCCCATGAACGCGGCCCATGCAAATGTTTCATCCATGTGGGCCTTCTTAGAATTTTGGGCCCATATTTTGTATACTCTAGCTAACAATGTTTAGTCTGAATCTATAGAATACTAATTGCCGGCTTCATGTTACACAATTTGAGTTGATCAATCTTTACATGAAAGAGCATGTACGTGTGCTTCTGGATTAACCATGCACGAACTTGTTTGTGTAAATGCATGTATCAGCGGCGTGCGGCGATGAGTGGGAAGCCGGACGCTTCGCTCCGGTTGACTCGCTCGCCAACGGATCAGCGGCGGCGCCGAGCACCGACGCTCCTCTTCTCTGCCAACCCTAGTTGTTGCTTACAAAAAGAAGCCTCTCCCTCTCTCGTGAGACAGACACATTGATCTCCACCACCCCGCCGGCACTCTGCTGCCACGCACATCTCCATACGCCGCCGGCAACCTGCTGCCACATCCACGCACAAGCATATCATCGTCCACCACGCCGACGCCCTGCTGCCGTACTCGTTCACTACTGCCGCACTCATTCACCACCACGCCGCCGACGCCACGGGCAGCTTCTCCTCGCTGCAGCCCGGCGCCGTCGTCACCGTCGTTGCCATGGCCGCGCACTTGGAAGGTGAGGTTCTTTATATATTGTCTAATCTTCTTGCATAGAGCTGGTTGCAGGCCATCATCACCCAACGATCTCACCACAGCAACGGCGGCGAACTGCCATAGCACCAGATCTCGCAAACCCTGCAGTCGGCCATCTCAACAGGTCATCAGGCCGATCAACGGCGATGAGCGCCGCATCGTCGCCGGAGCAGCAAGGCCTCCCTAGGCCAGGAACGAAGGGCGCTCGGGCGCATATACATGCAGTAACACGGCAGCTCGGCAGCAAGCCAACCCTTCGCCCTCTCGGTGATGCAGGCCATGCATGGCATCGATGGTCCGGTAAGATCGCCTGGACGACGTACGCAGCGGCGGTGGCCCGCGATCAGTTCGTCTACACATAAATGCGATGCGAACAGCGGCGGCCGGCGGCAATATCACACGGAGAACGCAATGCCCGGCAATGGCAGTCCGGTATCATTCCGGCGGACGCGGCGACCTGATGACACTGACTCCAGTACCCATGGCGATAGCATGTGCAGGGCCATCCGGCCATGACTTCATTATGGGATCCGCACGACGAAGCCGGATACCTTTACTAGAGGCCGACCAGGCTCTAGCACTTCATCTCATTGTATTCTTTGTGCTTATGCATAATCAGAGATGACTCATTTTTTTTACTCGGAGACAATGACCATTGGCATAGCTTAATCGGAAGTGCTCCACAGCTAATGCTGTGGATGTAATTAATCGGAGGCTTCTCGAGGCCACGGGAACTAGAAGCTACACAATCCTCTGATTGTTAGATGCAGTTTGGCGCACTTCAATGTATAAGCGGGAAATTGTATGAATGAATAAAATGATATTTGCCGCACTTGTTCTTTGTGTGTTGTTGCACATTTACTATATTTTGTATACGGATGCATGTATACTGGTGCGCCTGCGCAAATTAGTACTACATATGATCCTCTAGCTCCTAGAAAGCCCCTCGGGGGAGCGTTTCTCTCCACGAAACACTTACATCAAAATGGGGAGTTCTCAGTCAAAGCTCACTGTTTGGCCTTGATTCATTTGGATGTACCTAATGTCAACAAACCAATACGGAAACTAAAAGTGCCTCTGAAATTTAAGATCTTTTTTAGTACCTTGGTAGAGGAGTTACCTTAACAAAAGATAATTTAGTTAAATGGAACTGGCAAGGTAATAAATAGTATATTGCTTTTGTTATAACGTCGAGAGAATAAGACATTTATTTTTTGAATCTCAGTTTACACGTGCAATATGGTCAATTATTTATGCAGCTTTCGGGCCTTCTCAACCTGCAGTGTGGCAAATCTATTGGGCACTTGGCTGACGGGAAGAATTAGTAAAAAAATAAAACCTTTCATCTTTCTTATTTAAGAAGAAATTTAGTGAATCCCTTGCTGCCACTTGTGAAAAACCGATGTAACGCCCCAGCCTAGGGCTGTTTGTGACAGCCGCCACAAACTTATCAAAACCGATAAACACTTAATGCTTATAAAAACTATACAATATCTAGACATTTGTTCATTACATTTGATATTACATAAGTGACATGGCTTCAACTACAATGTTTTTTATCCTTTCCCGACAGCTACCCCTGTGGCTCGACTTCACCCTCAGACATTTTTCGATGGCATGACCATGACTGTAAAAAAAACCAATTAGAAGCAGGGGTGAGTATAAACTCAGCAAACAGATCCACAAATAATAATTTTAAAAGTGTGTTATATATGATCGCAACCTTCCCAACCCGCATTTTGTACTCTTAAGAGGGGTACTCCAACATGGAGAGTCCCTACTAAAACAAAGGTTCCAGCAGAACTGAGCCCTCAAACCCACATATAATGACACCTTTTTGTGTGAAACATATAAGGACACCTTGACCTACTATTCTGGTGGTTAGTATTATGCAAAACAAAAAGTTAAGCTTGATCCACCATGTTCTCTATTATTAATTGGTTGGTCAAAATATATTACCTAGTAAAATCATACATCACCTTTGTTTTTTTAGCAAAGAGCCTAACTTAGTACGAGGTTAAATGCATACAATTTTATTATGGATATCCACATTATTAGGGTCCAAATTAAACTTATCAGAGGCTAAATAACCCATATTATTTTTAGACCATATCGGAGTAAGTTGCTCCTAAACAAAGATAATTGTTTCACGAGTTTAACTAATTTTGATATCGGTCCCATCTATTTTGGTACCGATTCCACCTATTTTGCTACCGTTTGGTACCTTTTTCTATGTATCTCCAGGTACTTTTTATGTTTCAACCGTTGAATTTAGCTTCATGGACGGTCCTAATTTGTTTCAACCATTGTAAAATTTGTAACACCCTAATTTTCATCACGAGAAATTTTAGAAACATTTTCTGAATTTTCTAGGATTTATTTAAGGCATAAATAAATTTCTAGGATTTAATTGGAATTATCTAGGATCTTATCAATTTTAATATCAATTCAAATAATTATAGTCACAAAAAGTGTATTGTTGCATCATGCTGGTTGCTTTGTTTTTTTTGTGTTGGCATTTCAAATTTTGGATGGAGTTTGTCAAAATTCAGATTTGAATTGCAGAGTTTTGTTTTCTAGGAACGTTTAGGCATCAAATAGGTTTCTCTGGAAATTTTTCAGAATTTTCTGGAATTTATTCCTATTTTCCTAGAGCTAAATCTTTTTCTCAAAGCTTCTAGAAAATCTTTCCACGAGCTCCAAATATTATATTTGGGTTTCTCGTGTCCATATCTATCTCCAGGAGTTTTCTCGGCATTTTTGGAATTTTCTGGATATTTTTCGTGCATTAAATACGAATTCAGCCTTTTTCTGGATTTATTTTTGCGCAGAAAATGTTTTCCAGAAATTCCGAAAATAGGAAAATAATCTCGAAAATATCTTTGTCCCGAACCCTACCTATATATATATTGCCGTGTTCGTCTCGACGCGCTGATTTCAGATCTAAAATCCTTTTCTCGGGTGGACTCTCCAAACTCCGTAGATCTGAAAGTCAAAGTTGGTCTTCGTCGAACTCCGGCGAGCTTTTTTCGGCGAAACCATTGACTTCCGGCGAAAACCGACGCCACCACGGAGTTCCTTTCGTCGAGCTCTACGTCGTGATGCAGTGGATTGCGCGAATCAGACATCATCTTGGTCGTCTTCCCCAACTCCGGCGATCTTCTCTCCAACTCCGTCGAGCTTTTAAATCACCGTCCATCAACTTCGGCCGTTGGTGAGCACACCATCGTGATCCTTGTCCCGTTTCTGATCTACTTTGCTATTCTTGCACGAGTTTTGTGCCTCATGGCCCTGTTCTCTGATCCGTATTATTTTCCTGTCCTTATCTGTACCTGACGCAGCTGAACTGCGCCGCCGCCGTTGCCGACCGTCGGTCCCGGTCATCGCCGGTCTGGTTCCCTATTGGTGAGCAGCCCCACGACCGGAGGTCCTGCAAGTCCAGCGAACAGAGCGGCCGTCCGTGGCCTGAGCCGTCCGTGTCCGGACCGAGCGCTCCTGTGTTACCTGTTACGAACTCGTGCCTGTTACGTGAAGGAAGAAGAAGCCAGGTTTGCGTTCTGGACCCTAAAGTAATCGGTAATCATTTGGTTATTCTTTGTGTCTTACGATTCTTCTGGGAAAACCCCCATAGAATCCCTCCTTTTGGACAAAAACCCCACCCGGGAACTTTGTTAGTGCTAACCCTGACCTTTCATCTATTCTCTGTCACTATTTCTTGTGTCTTGAAATTCTTTTCTCCTAATCCTTCTCGGCTATAGTTAATTATGAATAGGTCCCTGTAATCTTGTTTTAACCATATCTCATCCGTTTTAGCTCTGTTTCGAGTGATTCTTTCGCCCACGTGACCCTAAGGACATGATCTACAGCTTTAGAGTGTTCTTTTGTACTGCTTTAATATTTGGTGTATTGTTTCTTATTTTATTGCATTGTTTTCTTGTATGTGCCCCTGTGATGCGTGTAGACGGTGCAACATTTGTGCTGTTCAAGGTTATTCGTGGGATTCGAGGAGCAATATTTTGAAGACTTGAGCAGTACCCTTTATTATTTGGATTTAAGGCAAGTGTATTCTTGATCATGATTTTCAATCCCAATAACCAAATGACATGCTCACATTTTATAGTTATGCTATGCTTGCATGCTTTTAATATGATGGGTCCTATGTTAAGGATTAAATAGTTTTACTTATCATACCTTGTCAAACCTTGGGTTTATATTTAAATGTTGGATAGTTGATGCTTAGTTGCTTTAACTTGGGAATGGTTACACTAAGATCCAAGAT
>CM014276.1:7518291-7530558 GCA_004135705.1 Alloteropsis semialata | reverse complement strand
GCGCGACCGATGGTTCAGAAACCGACTCGGACCGCCTGGTCCGCTTTGGAATCTTCCCAGTCTGAGTTGGAATCGAACTGGGAGTTGAAGTTTCCCGAGCCCGAGTTGAGTTCGAACTTGGGGTTTCCCGAGCCCGAGTTGAATTCGGACTCGGGGGCACGATCTCGTCGAGCTTGTCGGCGAGTTTCTCCGGAGTTGGCGACTTGAGGACGCGGTCGAAGTTGCCCGCGCCGTCCGCCGTGCAGACCCAGGAGCCGAAGACGAAGATGGCACCCTTCTCGAATGCCATGTCGCCGTCGCAGTTGATGATGACTGGTGCCATCGAGCTTGCTTTACGATTCTCGACGAGAGCCCCTACCTGGCGCGCCAGCTGTCGGTTTTTTATACCGGCTAGCCTACTATAGGGGGTCCCTAAGTAGTCGAGTTGCTCGTGAGGGCCTCGCCGGAACCAGAAGCACGATGGTGAACACGAGACGATTTAGACAGGTTCAGGCCGCCTCGAGTAGAGAGCGTAATACCCTACGTCCTGTATGGTGGATCGCTTCGTATTGATGGTTATGATTTTACAAGGGGTCCCTGCCTCACCTTATATACTCAGGAGATAGGGTCTACAAGGCAAGAAATACAAACTCCTAGTCGGATACAATACACAGAGTCCTAACAGGAGTAGGCCGGGTTGTTTCCTAATAGCCGACTAGTTTCCTTAAGCTGTACGCCTCTTCCTTGTATCTGTCAGAGTTGCCGGCCCAATTTTCTGGCAGGCCTACAGCCCAGGAGGCATGGGTGGCGTGGCACGCTTCCCGAGCGCGCCACGGCCCCGCCTCCTTAAAGGCCGAAGGGGCCGGTCTCTCTCCTTCCCTTACGCTTTCGTCTTTCCCTTGCCGTTTTTGCGCACGCTCCGCCCTAGCGCCGCCGCTCTCACCCTTCTGGCTTGCCCTCGTTGCCGCAACCATTCATCTCGCTACTTCTAATCTGCGATGGGGCAATGGATGCGGTCATTAGTGGTCGAAGCTCACCTGAATCGCTTGGTGGAGCGGGGCCTTTTGTGCCCGAGGACGGAGGCGATGGAGTGGATTGTCCCCGGCTCCGAGGATCGTCCGAGTCCGCCAGACGGCTACGTCGTCTCCTTCATCCCCTTCCACGAGCGGGGGGTGGGGTTCCCCCTCACTACTTCCTCCGGGGGGTCCTGCATCACTACGGGCTGGAGTTGCAGCATCTCAACCCCAACGGGGTCCAGCACATCGCGGCGTTCGTCGCCATGTGCGAGGGCTTCCTCGGCATAGAGCCCCACTTCGCCTTGTGGAAGTGGTTCTTTTGCATCGATGTCGTGAAGAAGGAGGGGAGAGTGGACCCGATGGGGTGCGCCGGTATCAGCCTTCGCGGGCAATGGGGGCTCGGCTACCTCACGCTCCACCTTCTCTCCTCCAACAAGGGGTGGCACTCTCAATGGTTTTATCTGAGGAGCAACCCCGCCGCCCCTTTCCCGGCCTTCACCGGGTGCACCATCACCGCGTGCCCGGAGGTGTGGTTCTGGGGCCCGGATGCGGACGAAAAGAAGACGCTTCCCGACCTCCTGAAGGGGGTTGAGTGGCTGCAAACTTGGAGGGTGAACAGCGCGGGGGTGACCGCCGAATCCTCCCGCTCATGGCGCGTCGGCTGCCGATTTTTTGAGATGACGCCTCAAGTGGACTGGACCGGGTTGGTGATGTTCCATGAGGTGTTGTCCGATATTGAGATTCGTCGGCGCCTCCGTGACACCGTGGTCCGCGATGAGGCGGATTATCCAATTGAGGGGCACCCGCTGATGAAGCCCGACAATGGAGCCGTCGTCGTGGTAAGAGCTCGCATTCCTCTTTTCTTTTCTTCCCTCTTTATCGGCAAGCAATCATCGTTGATGGAAGCTCCATCCTGGAGTCTGCAGGGCCTCCTCAATTATGTCGTGTCGCGTCCACCTCTGCCTGAGGACGCACAGCAGAGGGCGCGAAACCACGAGCGTGCGGAGGCAGAGAAGAGGGAGAAGGAGGCCGCGAAGAAGAAGAAGAAGGCCAAGCAGGCCACCGGGAGGAGTACCGCCACCGCCGCAGTATCGCGTTGATGGAGGGACGGTGGCACGAGGGCTTGGGCCCTTACGTTGACGAGGAGGCCGCCCCTGAGGATGACGACGACGGCAACCTGTCTGGGTTCTTCGAATCAGAGACCGAAAGGGGCGATGCCGAGGGCTTCGGGAGGGATGCCGTTGGTGGCGACGGGTCCCCCGTCCACTGGGCGGAAGTGGAGCACGAAGAGGAAGGTACCGCGAGTCGGGCTCGGGCGTCGTCGCCCCCCGCCGTCGCGACCATTGACGTCGTGCCCGACCCTGCGCCTGGCCTGGAAGCCGCGCCTCCTACGGCCCTACGCCTGGCCTGGAAGACGTCGCGACCATTGAAAGATCTTGGTAACTTAAACTTCTTTCTCGGGATTGAAGTTAAAAGAACAGGTGATGGAATTCTTCTTTCTCAGGAAAAGTACTCTCAAGATGTCTTAGCAAGGGCTGGAATGAAGGACTGTAAACCAGTAACCACGCCTCTCTCTACTTCTGAGAAGCTTACAGCAAGTGATGGTGCGCCTCTGAGTGCCGATGACAGCACTAAATATGGAAGTATTGTAGGAGCACTTCAATATATGACACTTACAAGACCTGATTTGGCATTTTTGGCAAACAAAGTTTGTCAATACTTGCATGCTCCAACTACTGCTCATTTCGCAGCTGTAAAGCGCATCTTGAGATATATAAAGTACACTTTGGGTACTGGACTTGAAATAAAGAGGTCAAAGTCAGTTTTGTTGAGTGCATTTGCTGATGCCGATCTACTGGAAGTTTAGACCACAGAAGATCTACCGGAGGTTTTGCAATATTCTTTGGTGACAATTTAATTTCCTGGAGTGCAAGAAAACAAGCGACTGTTTCAAGATCGAGTACTGAAGCTGAGTACAAATCTTTAGCCAATGCTACTGCAGAAATTATTTGGCTAGAATCTTTGCTCAAGGAATTGGGAGTGAGTCTTCAACAGTCTCCTTGCCTATGGTGTGACAACATGGGTGCAAAGTATCTCACATCAAATCCAGTGTTTCATGCTAGGACTAAACATATTGAGATTGATTATCATTTTGTGAGAGAACGAGTTGCCAACAAACAGCTTGATGTTCGGTTCATCTCCACCCATGATCAGATAGCAGATGGTTTCGCCAAGGCTTTGTCGATCAAGGATTTCGAGAAGTTTAAGTACAACCTGAACTTGAGTAAGTTAAGGTTGAGGGAGGCTGTTAGATAGTTTGGTTATCTCATATAGCATTGGCATTGTAATCTGATATATCTCTGTCTTCTAGATTCCGAGCTCTATCTCCAATCAGGCCTGTAGTTTAAACTGTGTTAGATATGCATTGTAAAGGCCTTGGAGATTAAGTTAAAATCGGATCAGGAGATAGATCTTGTACTCTGTCGCCAATATATAAACGCACGCGGCCTCTACGGAGGTTCTACGCTTCCCACAATTTTACAGCTCTTCAACTATAAACTAGATTATATAATCTGATGCCTTTTTTGCGGCTTTCAAGAGGGATGTGGAATGCCTTTTGTGCTCCAGCCTAACAAGTTTGCCATCTGTGTGGTACTGTTTATTAACTTTATAAATATACTTACTCGTCAACTATGTAATGGATATATGTTTACATGGAAGAACTGAATGTCTAGGAAATATGGATCAGCTGGAGCGAAACCTTGAGCATCATTTTCTGCTACAATCTATGCTAGCTTGCAATTGAACATCTGAGAACAAGTGGATACAGATTGACTCATCTGGCGTATTGAGGTAAATCACTCAGTCACTTGTTTTCTCGTTGTGAATGGAAACGATTGCTCAGTGTGATTATGCAACCGTTTAAATTCTCTACAAATATTAATATGGTTTCCGTACGTTTGAGTAATATTTTAAATTTCTTGTTTCATTTTCAAATGATATCTATCTATCTATATCATCATTTTGGACGTGCTTAATTTTGATTACAGGAAAATATGTTGATATTATTTTTCATGCATCCAATTAAAATACTTAATGTAACAGATAATAATAAAAGGAAACTGGTGCACATTTATTAATCTGAAGCTTCAATGCTGCGTTGCTGCTGTAGATACATTTTTTGAGCGTGGGGCTGCGCTGTCCTAGCTTTAGTTTAACAAGAGGAAAAGCAGGCAAAAGATCCATTCATCATGCCACCGGAGGTAAATTCCTTTTTTATATAAATTGTGAAAATTATCACTGAAATGGCCGTATAAACTGTTACATTCTCTATATGCGGCACATTGGCAAACAATTTGGTGTTATTTTAATGTTGCAAAGCAAAAGAGTTTTACTACATATATGTTCTGAAACCGATATAACACAAATTAGGAAAATTTTGATTCATGAGCACATTGTGAAACATATATACCCTGCCATTGATGTGATCTAAAAAATACAAGGATGTCCTTGATGATCCATAGCATGCAGCATTACTTATAATTCATCACAGTATGTAGTTACCGTATACAATAATTTATTAATAGTATAGATACTCTTCCTTGTGCAATTAATGAGTCAGTACCGACCATTGCAGGAGATGAAGATCAAGGCAGCATCAATGACGCAGCAGAGCAGAGATAATTGGTTTTCTGAAGGGTACAAACACTGTAGATGTTTTACACTTGGTCATCATCGTCGTCAGGCAGGCATCTGGTGGGATAGAAGTGGGCATGGACAGGGTCATTCAATTCACATTTGGTGTATACGGATTGACCAATCTCATTAATGTTATTTTCACCGCTAAACGATGACGACGATTGCGTTAGGGCCCTGTTTAGATCGGTGAGAAATTTTGCGAAATTTACTGTAGCAATTTTAAATCAAAAATTAGGCGGACTAAACATGATCTCATTATAAAACTAATTACACAGATGGACGAAAAATCGTGAGACGAATCTATTAAGCCTAATTAATCTGTCATTACTGTAGCATGACATTGTCTAATTATGGCCTAATTAGACTTAATAGATTCACCTCACAATTTCACCCGGGTGTTATGAAATGGGTTTTATCAGTTATCCACATTTAATACTCCTAATTAGTATCAAACATTTGAATTTATTGGTTTATATCACTGGAAACTGTATGTATTGGTTTGTATCACTGGAAACTGTCGGTATTGCTTTGTATCAGTTGCTTACTGTATGTGCTCTGATATGCTATTTGGATGACATCGTCAAGTGGACACTAGACAAAATTAAGTTCAGGCTAAGAGGATAAATGAATTGTAGTTTCTTAAAAAAAAGCTTGAAGTTAACTACTCCCTCTGTCCCATAAAAAGTGTCCTTTTGGTTTTGTCCTAAGTCAAACTATTTTAAATTTGATCGAATTTAAAATAAATAATATCAACATTTATAGCACTTAATGGATATGCCATTAAAATATATTTCATAAAAATCTAATAAAAATTGTTAGGTACAAAAAACATTGACATATTTTTATATAAATTTGGTCAAATATAAGGTGATTTGACTTAGAACAAAACTAAAAAGACACTCCTTGTGGGACGGAGGGAGTATATTACAAATTATAATGCTGACTTCATGAAATATTTTAATAAATTAAAAATAAACCTATGTCTTTTTTTGATATGTATTGGCCAAGGCCCAAGGTGCAACCCAGGATGATCTCTCCTGTAGTACAACTACGGATCTCCATTATTGCGAGGAAGCAGGAATCACTACTATAGAAACCACATTTCTAGTCTCCATTTCCACAGCCGGTTTTCGAAAGTGACACAAAAAACATTTTTACATCCTAGCTCGGTGGACCCTGCAAACCGGCCGTGAAAATCAAGTTTCACAGCCGGTTCTTACCCTGGACGGGCTATGAAAATGGCGTCATCTTCACAGCCGGTCTGGGGCAAAAACCAGTGAAACATGATTTTCACAACCGGGTTTCAACCACCGCGGGACCCTTTTTTCTAGAATTTCACACCCGGTTCTTGGCAAGAATCGGCTATGAAAATATATTTTTATAGTCGGTTTTTTGCAGACCAGCTATGAAAGTGCATCTATGACCCTTTTTGGTTTTGGTTGATTAACAACCCACTTGAGTATCTAATCTTTGCATTGAGACATGTACATAGGTGACAAGTGAAACATAAAGAATATATGGAGAATCGTGGTACTCAAAAAGGAAAATGAAGATACGGACGGAGCTTGCATGGAAATTAATTTTTCATTCTTTTAGAATTGAGTTTAGGAAATCCATACTATCAAGAGGGATGCTAAAAAACTAGTTTGGTGATGACAAGGTGCTCAAATATGATCTAACTTAACCATGAGAGACACCTTGCACTTGCACTTCACTTGGGAAATATTTGAGAGAGTTTTACCAGGAAAGTTTCGGAGTATTTGAAGAATTGTTCGGAGTCTCCGAGGTTGGTGTCTGGAGAATAGTGTTTGTCAAAATGTTCGGAGATTCTGGAGATTTTTGCGGAGACTCTGGAACTTAACAGGTCTAATGGCTAGTTTTGCCTGGGGGGTATTTATATCCTTCCTGCCCCCTCCTTTCATTTCTCTGTAACCCAATTTGAAATAGAGCTTCCCCTGAGCATACTAAGCCCCTCTCTACTCCCTCCTTGATTCCAAGTGAGATTTGGTGAGGGATTTGGTTAGGGATTGAGATAAGGTCAAGAGATTGTGCTTGTGAGTTGATTCCCCATCCATTGAGCACCTTGTTCGTCGTCAAGTCGGTGATTCAAGCGTTTGTTACTCTTTGAGCTCGAAGCTCCTAGTCGGCTAGGCGTCGCCCAAGAGCAACGAAGCTACTGTGGTTGTCTTGGAAAGTTTGTATTACCCCCGCAGATTGAGTAAGTATCTCCATCTGACTTTCGAGTTGGTAGAAAAGAGGAAAGTGGTTTGGTGGATAAACCAGCCCTTTGTGGGCTCCTCAACGGAGACGTAGGTTCCTTGTGTGGGACTGAACTTGGGTACACAAATCCCTATGTATCCTTGTGATTGTTATTTGTTCTTGTGCTACTTGTTGCTTCTTGTGTCACGTTCTAGGGTTTGGTCCCGATCTATCATCTGAGAAGGTTTCTGCTGCAAGTGACACTTGAATTGAGCTGTATTCACTCCAAGGTTGTATAATAATTCAACGATTTAATTTTGGTTGAGGTTTGATCTGCAAAAATTCATTTCAGTAATATCTTCGGACTCTCCGAAGAAATCTTCGGAACCTCCGTAAATCTTCAGAGTCTCTGGACATTTCTTCGGAGTCTCCGTATTTTTGTAACTGGCTACTGTTTTTGAGTGAAAAATTTTAGTCTCAACTATTCACCCCCTTTAGTTGACATCCTAGGTCCTTTCAATTGATATCAAAGCAAGGGTCTCCATATTAGAGATTAACTGCTCAGAGATTCAAGATATCAAGTCCAGGGGATGAACCGGCGCTTCCCACCGGAGGTGGAGACGATCCTCAAG
Organism: Alloteropsis semialata; assembly: GCA_004135705.1. Lineage (NCBI taxonomy): Eukaryota > Viridiplantae > Streptophyta > Magnoliopsida > Poales > Poaceae > Alloteropsis > Alloteropsis semialata. The sequence continues at coordinate 7,523,033 of CM014276.1, read as the reverse complement.
GAAAGAAGGAAGATAGCAGACCCTCCACAAAGATAATTCATCCCCAAGGAATTAAGAACAAGTGATGATCATGAAGAATCATCCAAAGATGAGGATTCTGATGATGATGACAAGTCCTTCAAGTCCGTAAGAAATGATCATGTTAACCACGTTTCTTTTGATTATACTCGTTTGGGCAACTCTATTTCATCTCAATAGGTGAACCTTGGCAAACCACCTCTCTTTGATGGGACTGGTTATAACCATTGGCGACACTTGATGGAGACGTATTTGATTGGGGTCAATCCGGCCCTTTGGAAGTTTGGGAGCAAGACGTTAGCCACTGCTTTCTTCATCGCTGAAACCCAAGGTAATTTTAGTTTAATATTGGGTCGAGATTGGATTCATGCAAATAGATGTATACCTTTTAGTTTGCATCAATTTCTTATTCAATGGGTTGGCGATGATGTTGAGGTGGTTCATAGTGATACATCGGCTTGCATTGCTACAGCTGATAGTTCCACTATATCTATACATGATCATGTAAAGTGTTTGACTGGTTTAGATACTTCAGACTATGGGATGATCAGTTGTACTAGGGATGGCTTCGTGCCTACTGTTTTAAAGCCGGTTGAGAATCAGCTAAACCATTTGTTATGAATTAATGAATAGTTCAGAATGGTTGTAGCAGAGACTTGAGCACTATCGAGCGCAAAAGAACGATATGTGTGAGGCCATTGAGGATTTTGATGATATGAGCAAATTGAGACAGGGTTCTACGTTGGCTGATCCTTTAAAGGAAGTTGATATTGGTGATGGTTCTGTACCTAGGCCGATGTTTGTAAACAAAAATTTGAAAGCTGATTATAAAGTTGAATTAATCGAGCTGTTGAAAGAGTATGTTGATTGCTTTGCATGGAGTTATCAAGAGATGCCTGGTTTAAGCCGTGAGATAGTTGAACGTCGGCTACCTATTAAACCTGGTTTTAGGCCTTTTAGACAAAGTGCTAGACATTTTAATCCCAATGTGTATGACTAAATTAAAGAAGAAATTAATTGGTTATTGGATGCAAATTTTATTAGGCCTTGTTGTTACGCTGAATGGTTATAAAATATTGTGCCAGTCGAGAAGAAAGATTCTGGTAAGCTCAGAGTTTGCATTGATTTTAGAAATCTTAATAGAGCTACTCCTAAAGATGAATATCCTCTGCTATAGCCGACATGCTTATAAATGATGCTTCTGGACATAAAGTTATTAGTTTTCTAGATGGTAATGCTGGTTACAATCAAATTTTTATGGCTGAAGAGGATATATCCAAAACGGCCTTTGTATGTCCAAATTTTGTTGGTTTATTTGAGTGGGTGGTTATGATCTTTGGTTTAAAAAATGCTGGTGCTACTTACCAAAGTGCTATGAATTTAATTTTTCATGATCTGCTTGGTTTGATTATAGAAGTTTATATCGATGATATTGTTGTTAAATCGGCTGGTTTAAAACCCCATTTGGCTGATTTAAGACTTGCTTTTGAAAGAATGCGTCGATATGGATTAAAGATGAATCCAATTAAATGTGTGTTTGGTGTGTCGGCTGGAAAGTTCCTAAGATTTATTATTCATGAAAATGGCATAGAGATAAACCCTAAAAAAATTGATATCATTAAAAAGGTCAAAGCTCCTACATGCAAAAAGGATTTGCAGATGTTCTTGGGCAAGGTGAATTATTTGAGGTGATTCATTTGTAACTTGTATAGGAAGATTAATGTTTTTACTCCTATTCTTCGGTTGAAAGATGAAGATGAATTTATTTGAGGGGCAAAACAGCAATAAGCTTTTGAGAAAATTAAATATTACTTGTCTTCACCGCCGGTTATCAAAGCTCCTAAGAGGGGAGCTCCATTTAAATTATATGTGGCTGCTGAAGAGCGAGTAATTGGGGCTGTTTTGACTCAAGAAGAGGAAAGAAAGGAGCATAATGTTACCTATACAAGTCGTCGATTATTGGATGCCGAAACAAGGTATATATTTATTGAAAAGCTTTGCTTGTTATTATATTATGCTTGTACCAAGATGAGGTATTATTTATTATCTAATATTTGCATAGTAGCTTGTCAAACCGATGTCAATAAATACATGTTGCATAGACCAATTTTAAGTGGTAGAATTGTTAAATGGGCTTATGCTCTTATTGAATATGATTTGGCTTGTGAACCTTTGAAGTCTATGAAAGGCCAAATTGTTGTTGATTTTATTGTTGAGCATAGTATTAATGATGATCATGATTTAGACATCGATTATATTGCTTTTACCCCATGGAAGTTGCATTTTGATGGATCGGTTTGCAAAAGTGGTTGCGGTATTGGTGTTATTCTTATTTCACCAAGTGGTGCTACTTTTGAAGCTCTTAGCCGATTGGAAGATGATTGTACCAATAATCAAGCTGAATATGAAGCTTTCTTATTCGGGCTAGGAATTTTGCATGATATGAGTGTAAAACATGTGGAGGCATTTGGTGATTCTCTGCTGGTTGTGAAACAAATTACTCGAATATATCAATGCTTTGATGGAGTTTTAAATGCATACCTTGATAAGTGTTTTGATATTATTTCTCATTTCGAGGAATTTACTATATTTCATGTATCACGAGATGAGAATCCAAAGGTAAATGCTCTGGCACAACAAGCATCTGGCTATGATGTTCAAAAAAGAAATTTTCATGAATGAAAGTCGTTGTTTTGCAAAGCTGATGTTTCTGTCTGCGAGGAACCGGTTAAACCGCTTCCTGAGACCAGTCAGACCGGTATGGGATGTGATGTTGGTACTTCGGCCAATAAGGATATTAAAATTACTAAGGATGAAGATGCTGATTGGAGGAAGCCTATTATTGATTATTTACAGACTCCTAGTTACAAGTCTGATAGAAAAATTCGACGGTGGGTGTTTAAATTTATTTTGGTTGATGGTGAGTTGTATCATCAGACGCTAAAGATTTATTGTTAAAGTGCTTGGATTCTGATCAAGCCAAAGTGGCTATGGGAGAAGTTCATGAAGGGATCTGTGGTACACATCAGTCGGCTCTTAAGATGAAGTGGCTTCTAAGGAGAGCTTGTTTTTATTGGCCAAATATGATAGCTGATTGTTTTCGATATTACAAAGGTTGTGAGGAGTGTCAAAGGTTTAAAAATATTCAAATGGTTCCAGCAATGATGTTGAATCCTATTATGAAGCCTTGGCCTTTTAGAGGATGGGGATTGGATTTTATCGGGCAAATTTATCCTCCTTCATCAAAGGGACATAGCTTTGTATTGGTGGCTACGGATTATTTTACAAAGTGGACAGAAGCAGTTCCTTTGAAGAATATGACTGTAATTGGGTTTATAACTGAACATATTATTCATAGGTTCGGTATTTCACAAACTTTGACTACCAATCAAGGTACTTCATTTATATCAGAGGAAGTTCGTGTCGTTTGCTGAAATATATGGAATTAAATTGCTCAATTCATCTCCATACTATACTTAGGCTAATGGGTAAGCCGAGTCTAGTAATAAGATTTTGATTAAACTCATTAAGAAGAAGATAGAAGAAAATCCTAGGAGGTGGCATGAGATTTTGTCTGAAGCTTTGTGGGCTCATCGTATATCTAGGTATGGTGCTACTAAGGTTATTCTTTTTGAGCTTGCATATGGCCAAGAAGCCATTTTACTTGTTGAGGTGAATCTGGGTGCATATAGGTTGGCCAAGCAGAATGATTTTAATGCTGTTAATTATCATGATCTAATGATGGACAATATTGATAAGGTGACTGACAAACGTTTAAAGGCTTTAAAGGAGATTGAGAAAGACAAAATCCGAGTGGCTAGAGCTTATAATAAAAAGGTAAGAGAGAAATCTTTTCAAGTTGGTGATCTGGTTTGGAAGACTATTCTGCCTATAGGAATGAAAAGCAATAAGTTTGGTAAGTGGTCTCCAAGTTGGGAGGGGCCTTACAAGCTGGTTAAAGTGATTTTTGGTAATTCTTATATGATGGAGATTTTGCAAGGTCAGAAATTGTCTAGAGCACTTAATGGAAGGTATTTGAAAAAATATTATCCAAGTGTTTGACAAGAAGCTTAGCTTTACAAGATTTGTATCTTTGAATATTGTTTTCGATGAGGAAAGCCGATGATTCATGTTGGGTATCGTCTTAAGTAATATAATTTCGACCACTGTATGTTTTCTGGTTTGCAAGCTGCACAAAAAACACGGGGGCATATGTTAGATGTCGAAATTGGCATAAAGCCGTTCTGGCTGGACGGACCGGTCTAACCGGTTACTAGAGCGGTCTGACCGGTCTCGTCCTGTAGCCGATCTGGCAACATGTCCGGTCTAACCGGATCTTCAACCCGGTCTAACCGGTTTAGACCGAGTCATGGTAGGTTTGGACTTTTAGAACGAATCCGACTTGCCGAAGGCGTTCCTTGCGGGGCAAGACCTCCCCACCCTATAAATATAAAGGGCCACGGCCGATTGAGTTTTTTATCTAATCGATCATAATACAAAATACCTTTACTTTTCATCTTTTCAAACCCTAGCTTTTCTAACCCGTTTATGCTGTTCGTTCTTCGTCTCCACGGTGATTGACGACTCTCTGAGTGGCCTGCCGATCTCAGAGAAACCCTAGACACGCTAGTCCTGACGGGGTCCCTCCCGGGCCGGCGATTCTAGGTCGAAGCAGTCAGCCCTAGGAATCCGGTCTAACCGGGTCTCCAAGCCGGTCTAACCGG
>CM014276.1:7502814-7517291 GCA_004135705.1 Alloteropsis semialata | reverse complement strand
GCTGTGAAAACCCCTTTTCACAGCCGGTTTTTGCCAATAACCGGCTGTGAAAACCCCTTTTCACAGTCGGTTGGTGGCAAAAACCGGCTGTAAAAATGGCCATCACAGCCGGTTAAAAACCGACTGTGAAAAAGGGATTATCAGCGCCACTTAATCAGCGCCACTTTTCAAAACCGGCTGTGATGTGGGCAACCGAACCGCCTGTGATGCTCTTGCTGTAGTAGTGAAGGCTTGCTCACATTTCTCACTCCACACAAATTTCTCTCCTTTCTTGAGGAGTTCAGTCATGGGCTTGACAATTTTTGAGAAATTCAGGATGAAGCGGTGATAATATCCAGCTAAACCCAGAAAACTCCGGATTTGGTGGACTGATTTGGGAGGCTTCCAATCCAGTACTTCTTGCACTTTTCCTGGATCTACAGCAATTCCCTCGGCTGATATAGTGTGCCCTAAAAATTTTACACTTGACAGCCAAAACTCACACTTGCTGAATTTTGCATAAAGGTGATGATCTCGGAGGCGTTGGAGAACAATGCGGAGATGCTGAGCATGTTCCGCCTCATTTTTGGAATATATCAAGATGTCGTCAATGAATACGACCACAAATTTATCCGGCTTGGGCATTAAGACCGAATTAATGAGATACATGAAATATGCCGGAGCATTGGTGAGACCGAAAGACATCACTAAGTACTCATAGAGTCCATAGCGAGTTGAGAAAGCCGTCTTCGGTATATCACTTGGTCGAATTTTGATTTGATGATATCCCGAGCGTAGGTCAATCTTCGAGAACACCTGGCTCCAGACAATTGATCAAAGAGCGCGTCAATGTGGGAAAGTGGATATTTATTTTTGACAGTCACCGCATTGAGAGGTCGGTAATCAACACACAACCTCAAGGTCTTATCCTTCTTCTTCACAAACAGAACGGGGCAGCCCCATGGTGAAGAGCTAGGGCGAATATAACCCTTGTCTAGCAATTCTTGGAGTTGAACTTTTAGTTCAGCTAACTCCTTGGGCGCCATTTTGTAGGGCCTTTTGGAAATGGGAGCTGTCCCGGGCTGTAATTCAATCACGAACTCAACCTCCCGGTCAGGTGGCATTCCCTGTAATTTATCAGGAAATACATCCGGGTATTCACATACCACCGGTATCTTCTCCAAAGGGGTTTCTATTGCAGAGAAGGCACAAGAATTCCTGATATCCTGGCGAGGCAGATATAAGGTTGAAGCACCATGGGTCGGAGAATTGATTTCCACACAACGGGAGGTAATATCTAAATTGACCCCATGATTTTCCATCCAATTCATACCCAGAATAATATCTATCCCTTGATTCTCCAAGAGAATAAAATTGGTCTCATAAACTTTACTACCCAACTGAAGAGGTATATTCTTCACAATTTGATGTGACTCGATTCTGCCACCAGGTGTAGATATGACATATTGTTGAGTAGTATGCACAAAAGCAAAATTATGTTTGGTAGCAAGTCTATTGCTCATGAAACTATGAGACACTCCAGAATCAAATAGCACATAAGTAGGCACATTATGGATAGAGAAAATACCCGACATCACCGGAGCACCAGCAGGGAGTTCATCCATAGTAGTGAAATTGAGACGGCCCTGCCTGACAACTGCCACTTGCTTCTTGCCCTTATTATTGGCTTGATTTGGGGCATTATCCCACCTTGCTTGGGAAGCTTGCAATCCCTGGCAAAGTGGCCCGGCCTACCACAGTTATAACAGGGAGCATTAGTGGGACGAGGCGGCTGCTACCCCTGAAATGGAGCACGATACCCCTGAATTTGCTGTTGTGGGGGCCTGATGATCCATGACCCTGGCTGAGGGGCCCTCTGATAGGACTGAGAAGGATTCTTCTGCACCAGGCGGAATTTGGACGGTGTAGAGCTAGATTGGCCAACGGGGGCCTTCCTCTTCTTCTCAGCCTTGTGTGCATTAATGCTGTCTTCCTGTGTGATAGCCATGTTCACCAGATCAGCGTAGCTATCTGCCTTGGTAAGAGAAAGCCTGTCTTTTAGCTTTGAGCTAAGGCCACGGCGGAAGCGATCCTGCTTCTTAGCATCGGTATCAATATGATAGCCCGTATATGGTGCCAGCTGATTGAAAGCCTGGGCATACTGCAGCACATTGCGGGTTCCTTGAGTAAGGGCCAAAAACTCATTCAACTTATGGTCCATCAAACCGGTAGGGATGTGATGCGCGCGAAAGGCAGTCTTAAACTCCTCCCACGTCATCACGTGATTAGCCGGGAGCATGCTATAGTGATTGTCCCACCAGAGTCGAGCTGAGCCTCGCAATTGCTGAGCAGCAAAGCGGGCTTTGTTGCCATCTGAACAAGGTGCCACAAGCAAAGCAAACTTGGACTCGATATTGCTGAGCCAAGCATTAGCATCGAGGGGATCCTCCGTCCTGGTGAACAGAGGTGGCTGTTAGTAGGTCGCCTCCTGAGGATGGGGATTGTGATGTTCGCCATGTGGGTGCTGATTTACTTGGGCTTCGGTCAAGCGCCGAAGAAGCTCTGTCTGCATAGCCAATAGCTCCGCGACATTGGTGGGTAGAGGTGGCGGATGAGGCAAACCATCACCTGGAGATTGTGACATCTGCATTGTTTCATAGCTCACGTTAGTCACGCAATTCTTGGAATGATAAAAACAAAAGGACGACAAAAAGTACTAACAACCATAGAAATATTCTTTGTACGTTAGTACCAAACATCATTCCATTCATCGAAAAGCGTGCCTCTAACTTGCTAAGGGCAATTAGGGACTACCCAAAAATTGCCATGTTTTACCAAAAGAGAGCTTACATAATTACGTGACTCTTTTGGTATTTGGGATTCAAACTACTTCCAATTGAAAAGTTGTGAAATTTGGGGTACCACCGACTGTTGCGGTCCCACCAATTTGGCTATGACCGCAATAGTCGGTCATTCCAGTAGCCATTTTAAATTTATGCTTCAGGACCGACTGTTGCGGTGGTGAACATAACAAGCACCGCAACAGCCTGTGATGCATAGCACCGCAACAATCCGTTACTCCAGAGACGAACTTTACTGTTCCTCTGGACCACCGACTGTTGCGGTCGTGGTTTCTGATTAGGACCGCAACTTTCTGTGCTTCAAATTAAGTTTTTCCCGCCTAAACCTCATGGTCACCGATTATTGCGGTGCTTACGGCCAATTGTTGCGGTGGTCACTGGGTTTTGGTAATTCGACTATAATTTTGTTGCCTTGTTCCAACGGAGTTGGAATTTTGACAAAAGCTAGATTATAAAGTTTTGCACAAGTTTGGTATTCATGCCTCACTCGAAAAACATCGGTTACTTTATGTAAAACTGAGGACATGTTTGTGGCCACAAGGTTAAACTTAGTATATATACATAGATGGTTTCATCATACTAGCGGTATATATATATACAACATCCATGAAATAACTTACACCATCCTTGCAGCAGAACAAAAGTCTACCATAAGCCCAAGGATTTCATTCATGGACACAAAAGAAAACCATCTCCTACAACACTATCTAGTCAGAGTCCACAGGGTAAAGCTCCTCCGGATCTTCCTCGTCGTCGGACCCATAACCTCCACCGTTAGGAGGTAGTGCTTGGTTCACTGAGCCTTCTCCATCTGACATGGCAGGATCATTCAGCTGAACTGGTAGGCCCGAAACGGTATCCAAGCTGGACTCACCCTGCACGGGCAACTCTGGAGGCACAGGTGCTGGAGGAGGATTCTGCAATTCGGCAATCACCTCTTGAGCCTCATTCACGTCATCCTCCAAATGAGCTACTATCTCGTGTTGCTCAACTAACTCCTCGTTGAGATTGTGGACTTGGTTCTCCAAATCCCTCACTTGATCAGCGAGAGCTTGAGCTGCTATAGCCACTGAACGGTTCTGGTAATTGAGCATTTCTATGAGATCAGCAGATGCTCTCCCATAGTCAATCAAAGCAATAGTGGTAGGATCCTGAACTGTGGCCCTGCTATCCCACCACAAAATAGCATTCCCGGGTAGTGGTGGAAACAAAGCTGCAGGCGTGTGGTGGAGTTGCATTTGGTGTTGTTGTCCAAACTGCAACAAAGCCTGTTGTGCCACCATTTCACAACCGGGCAAAAAGGAATGGGAGCGGGTTGTCACCACCAAGTCTTCCTGCATTACTCCAGGTGGGCTTGGAATGGTGATTGTGACTTCAAATTGCATCACGTTCCACTCATGGTGAGGTACTCCCACGTAACGGGGTGGCTCGGTGTATCCGCACCGTTGCGCGGTTTCCCATAGAAGTACGGGAAATCCCCCAAATGGAGGCAAGTGGAGTGATAGTGCCCTTGGTCGTCGATGTGCATGGTACGGTTGCTCGGACCAGCCATCTAAAAGAAATAACAACTAGGACAAGTTTAAGTACAAATGTACCAAACCCATCAAATACCTTAAGTATAGACAGATTTCAATGCAAAGACAAAACCGACCTAACTCCCAATTGGGAGCATCAAAAATTTCAGAACTTTGACATGGCTAATTAAGGGGTTTGAAACAATATTTTCCAGTGGGATTCTTACAGTTGAGGTGATCCCATTGAGCGAAAGATTCAAGCTAAGGACCATCTAGAATACCCTTAAGTGAGTGCACAATTTATTTTTATCCCTCAACCCACAATTTATGTATTTGTGCATGAATATGATGCATGAATGATCGACCTAGTCGTCCTCACAAAAGAAACAACTGCCAAGTATTCTTGGACTTACGGGGTTAGCACCGGTGGCACATATATACGTCTCTCCTTAACATAGCTAGCCGTAAGTCTAACGAGCACACACCTATGGTCTCGTAGTTAGTGCACCTGCAGAAAATATTCATCACTGAACCGTTTGTGCCAGCACTCACAAACAGCTCCCATGTACCTCACGCCACATGGGTGACGCATATGCGGTTACCCACATATGATGACCACACTCTGTTGCCCACTATAGAAGCAACAGTTCAACCAATGAATTAAAGCATTACAGTCATTATAACACCGGAAGTATTATATTGACTGCACCCCAAGTAAGCCACTGCTTGGGGAACAGCGTCCAGTATTCACACCCTCTGGCAATGGGCGACCATTACTTACCTGGTGTCGTCGGTACAGAAAAGTACGTGCTGGACGTTAGTCATATACATAATATGCCACCTAAGCATACCCATAATTCTCCCTAGGGCTCACGTTCTATTCTTTTCAAACCCTAGCGCAACCAACGAGATCCTAAGTCCAGTTTAAGTTGTGCACATCAAGAAAATGTTTTTAAGATTCCTTGCACCACCCGCTGCCTATTTTTCGGCTCTGATACCAGCTGTGGCAGACCGCCCCAATTAATCTGGCTTAAGAGCATGGGACCACTATCACAGCAGTGCTCCACGCCCTTAAACCGAGTGCAATCCGTCGGATACCTTCCCGATTAAACCACCTTTTCTCTCGACCGAAATGAAATAGCAGCAGTCCCACTCGAGGGTGGGCTCAGGCAGTACAACTCATCACAAATTTTACATCACACGGTTCGCATAGATATTTATACAAATTCAGTGCATATGTTTTAGTTATTACAAACCAGAGTTATATACAGCGGAAGTCTAACATCGGAGCAAAAGATATCATGCGGAGTCATGCGGAGCCCCCACACAACACCTAGTCACCGCGGCCGGAGTCGGACTCCGACGGCACCCGCTCCACAGTCCATCCATCAGGGAGCACGCAGGGCCAAGTAAGAGCAGCCACGAGATCATAGCCATCACAATCTGCAATAAAAATTTAGCCACAAGCAAGGCTGAGTACTAATTACTCTGGCTCTGGGGTTTGTTTTGCCAAAAGCATCTACAACTTGAGCCTATTTTCAATATTTTAGCCAAGTTTTAAGTGTGACTAACCTTTACTAAGTTTGCCAAGCTATCCGATAGCAATCAATGTTGCCATATAGTTGATTAACATCATTTCCCCATTTCTCATCTAGCCACACCTCTACTCATTTGGCCCAAGCACACTGATGTGTGACGAGAGATCAAGCAGCTTCATGTAACCGCGAAGGACGGACAACTCGAGTTGATTTTAACCATGCATGGGACAACCTAATCGCACGACCTGTGAGAGACACCCAGGACCTCACGGGGCAACCGTTCCGAGCTCTCCCTGCCGTCTGCCATCAGAGCCCACTCCACCCGAGTGCACACCCCAACGGACCCTAGGTGCCCCAGGCAAACCTGTGCCGCGGCCACTGCTACACTCGTCATCAACCCCTCACCCAATGGAGTGGAAGTGTCCGTCAAACGTCAGTTTGCATCAAGTACTAGGTTTACCAGTTTACCATATTTCCCGGCATACGATTAGTACCTTCAAAAGCTTGACCAACTGACCACACCCTCAATGCCTTAGTCCAAAATCCTCTGTGCAAACGGGACATTCACCCAATCATGAACATCGCACAAGCCCCGATTGCCGATCATCATTAACGGAAATAAGTAAACTCCTATATCTCGCGAGTGACAAGGCGATCACTCGACTCTACCGGTCCTAATTAAGCATAGCATTCTATTCGACCTACACATACTAGTAGTAGGACATAGGTACCTAGGGATCATGCAACTAAGGCTTCAATCAACTCCTCAAAACTTAAATGCACAAAACAAGGCACAAAGTAAGGAGTGTTAGTTTCACAATGGTTTCTGCTTCGGGGCTTGCCTTCTTGATCAATAGCGGCCTTGGGCCCTTCCGAATTTTGGTCCAGGTCTTGAGTAGCAGTCCAGTTCACTTCAGCGGCGGCGGGGTCACCTTCGGGCTCGACCTCGATCTCGTACACGCCATCGGTAATGGTGCTCTCTACATGATATGCCAAAAAATATGCATAAGATGCCTGAATGTAAGAGCAACCCATCATAAGAACAACCATAACCACTCATATCACTGGACACATATTCAGGGAATATTCATAACTAAGAGGTTTCCATTGAACAAGAACCGGTCTGACCGGTTAGCCATACCGGTCTGACCGGTCTGGATTGGTTTTAAACATTACTAGTTAGAACAAAATCTAAATCACACTACCAAATCATATGCATTTAGGATTTAAATCATTTTTGTGAGGTTACCTAGATTTCAGGGTAATCCTAACAAAAATGGCCAGGTTTCCTTGAGTAACACATATTCATTGCTTTAGCTACTTCTCTAGCTTACCAACTCCCAATTCCCTAAATTCATGAATAAATCCTAGCCACTAGGTACCCAACTCCACCCCCCTGACTAAGTCAAAACCAACCAAGGTGGCTTGACCTATTTAGCTCATGCCTAGGATTTAGGAAACCAAGAACATCTCTCTAGCACACACTAGTGCATGAAGCAATACATCAATCAAACAACCCTTTGGCACCCTAGTCCTAGATTTCTATGGAACAACCCCCTTATCCCTTCCAAACTCTTACCCCTAGGTTCTGGCCTTCTGCTTCTTTGAGCCACGGCCCGAGCTCTGCCCAGGGGCGGCCGGGGGCGGCAGCGTAGCTCGGGAAAGGGCGAGGAAGAGGGAAAGGTGGCCAGGGACGGTTCGGGCGGGGTGAGGACAAGGTGGACGAGCACTGGGCAGTAGGAATCGCGAAATGGTGTGGTGAATACGATGAACCGGTAGAGGAGCTCCTGAACGCGGTAAAGGGAAGGACGGGGTGGTTCACCTGCTCCCACGCGCGGACGTGGCGCGCCACCGCAGACTGGGCTTCACACGAGGCACGAGGAAGCTCGGACACGCGTCCCGGACGGCGCGGACGCCCATACCGGCGTCGGGAAGGCCCATGCCGCGGCGGTAGTTGGCGACCGACTGTTGCGGTGGTGGGGTAAAACACCCACCGCAACAGTCCGTGGTGTCGAGATTACTGTGCCGACGAAGTTCAATTTGAAAACTCGCGGGCCACCGACTGTTGCGGTGGTGCCAATGGGCGAGACCACCGCAATAGTCTCTCAATCCAGAGATGAATTTCACTGTTTAACTTGGATCACCAACTGTTGCGGTCGTGCTCTTGGAATAGGACCGCAACATCTGGTGGTTCGGGTATTGATTATAGGTAAATCAACCATGAAAAGTTGCGGTGGTGCACAACTGATCCACTGCAATAGTCCGTCAATCCAGAGAGCATTTTAGAATTATGCCTGGGTGACCGACTGTTGCGGTGGTCATTCCCCTGACACCGCAACTTCCTTAGGTAACTGTATTTGCACTTTTCGGGTTGGTTTTGATTTAAACTTTGCTAAACTAAGCCTAGTTCCTTATGATGGTTAAATTTGGTCGTACATATACGCATATGCACAAACAAACACTTTGATTATGAGATGATGCATGCCATTATTGATTTAATTAAGCTCATTATGGTTCTTAATTACGATAGTGACACCAGGAGTGTCACAGTGAGTGCGGTCCCGAGTCCCGACATAGAGGGCAGTGCAGCCTGAGATTGACCAGACGATTCTGCAGACAGAGATCCCGGCGGGGCCTCGGCCGGCGAGCGGTCCCCCTTCCTCCACGCCTACACCCGCCTGTTTTTGCCGCCGTCGCTCCATGGAAGCAGTGTGGCAGTATGCGGTCCGCAAAAGAGAACAGAGGCGGATGTGGTGGTGCGGCTGTGGGGAATCGTGACACTATCCGTTGTGCCGTATCGAGGTGACCGACGAGCAACATCTAGCATCTCGGCAATTGCCTTGCCTCTTATGTTGTTCAACAGGCCAGGTTTTTGCAGAGTTTATTGAGTTGGTCTAGCCTGCTGTCGCCTCGTGGAAGGTTGCCTCTTGTGCTGAGTTCCGCCTTAAACTGCACTATTGCTAGAGCCTGTTGCACATACCTCCTCTACTACTAATCCTCCGTTGAAACCATGGTGTGTAGGATCTGTGCTTTGAAGAGCTCGCCTGCCACCTATTTGATGAAATGCCTCTTATTTGATTATCTTCTGTAGCTGTAGGATCAATTGTGTTGATGGAATATAGACAAGTGCTTCACAGTCACGCTTATGCAGTCAGTTTCCTCAGCCCTGTTTAATTCCAGTGAAAGTTAGAAAAATGGTGAAAACTTTTTGCATTGGGAAGCGTGTTCTGTGAGAGGGGGCACGGTTGTCAGTGTGAAAAACTTTTTGCAAAAAGTGGAAGTTGGGGGAATTAAACACCCCCCTCATTGCAGATGGAATGTAGAAGTTGTCAAAGAGGAATATGTGTATGAGAAGGATATCTCCTCCATGGGTATGCACAGGTTAGTTTGCCAAGAGAATCCCTTTAATTTAATTAAGGTAACAAAAGAAGATGGGGAAGAACTTTGCTTGTGTGTACATTTCTTGTTTATTATTCTCCACGATTATAGAGAAAATTAGCAGGATACTTATTTTCTGAATACAGCTACACCATCTAAGGAAACTCATTTTTTATGCTTCTTAATAAAAATAAACTTTCTCTAATTTTGTTGAGGCTATATGTTACTGTGCATGTGTAGTTTCCATTATGCCATGAGGCAAGCATGTTTGTATGTAAGGCTGTATTCAGCTGTCTCTGAACTGATTGTTTATAATTTAACTTAATTTACTTATCCACAGTCCAGGTTTGGCAGATGTAATCTCTCACCTTGCCTGCCATTATCTATTAGTCTGCATTTTTATGTGGCTATTCCAAATAATGGTGTAATCAAGCTCTGAAACATATTCAGTCTGAGGCAGTGGATGTAATAGGTTGGCTCTGCTGAACTTCCTCCCAAATTGTCCATGCCTGGGTCTTTTGTTGTCTACTAAAGAACATGCTTGCAATAATCTTTCTAGGCTGGCATGTTGGGTTCCCACATTCGTATGTTTCAGTTTTCTATCTCATGGTTTATTTAGGACCTTCTCATGTATGTTGATTCTTTGATTTATGGTAAATATTGAGTATCATACATTAGATTTGTGCCCATATTCTTAGTAGTTAAATTTCCATCCTGCATTGGTTACGGTGGACACCTGACTTTCTGAACTTGATTGTAAGGAAGAGAAAAAGTGGATATGGACCCATTCTCTTTTATTTCAGTATCAGCATTGGTACATAAATCTTATGATTCTAAATGAACTATGTACTAATCACTTACAACTCCTATTCAAATGCAGTATCTAACCACAGCCAAGGAGCTATTGGAGCAGATACCGCACCGGAAGGGATATCAAGGTCTGTTTTTCTGCAACGCTTGATAATTCTGGGAACACTGGTACAGTGATATACCAGTTAGCTAATCTTTTAAAAAAAACTATAGTTAGCGGAAAAAAGAATACCAGTTGTTGTTTGACAGTACTTCAGTACCAAACTTAAATGCCAAAAAATTTTGTCCATTGTTAACTTATGCATAGATTTTGCCAATGCATCCGTCAGTGTATCATGCATTTGCATTAAAATATTGAAATCTGTGTAGGTAGTTCTGGCTACTAATTAGTGGTTAGCTAACCTTGGTTCAAGATAAACCCTAGATATCATCGAATGAAAGTAGACATAATCTTCTTTTTCTTACAGTTGGATTATTTCAAAAAATGTCTCATCTAGACGACTATACATGTGCTAATTCCTTCTTTCATAGGCAGCAAAAACACAAGAACAATGAGGTAATGTGTTCTAGCATTACCTGTTTTAGCTCAATTGAACCTCTTGCTTCCCTATGTAAAAAAAAAGGAGGTAAACTGTTTTAGCTCAACTAAACCTCTTAGGTCGCTATGTTAAAAAACTTATCCTATGTGCTATGAGCAAAAACCAGAGAGTAAACATCACTATAGTAACTAAAATGATGCTTTGGCGGTTCCATAGTAACCTCTTACACTTTTGGTAAGAAAGGCATATGCATGCTTCTATGTAATTCATTGTATCTTTGTTTTGTGCTCAGCTGCATCATGCTTGCTTGCTTCAGAAATGTTTTAAGCAACTCTGTCAATGTTTATAGCACCATATACCCTTTCCTTATTGTTAAAACTATTGACACTGTTGTTCTCAATTCACTGTCATTCTTGCTAACTACTGATGAACGAATTTTTGATGCAGGCCAACAGATAGATTAATTACTTGGTGGTCAAAAGATCTCATGTGAAATGCCCATGTAATATACGAAGTTAGGTGCGTTAAGGACTCGAGGTTTCCTCAAGTCTAAATTAATCAAGAGTGAGGCCCATTGACCACATCTAATGCAGTCATGTTATGAATACCACGCATAATGGCACTTGGTCCTTGTGATGGTTGACCATTCTATACATTATGTATTCTGAGTACAAGCCATGTATTCAGTTCTGAGACCTGCATACATGAATCTGGTGTATTTATTTTTGGAATCTAACTGATATTAAGATTTAAAAACATTGATATTTGGATTTTTTTGTTACTACAAAATTATTGTGGCTTGATTCATTTCTGGTGTTGTGTGTACAGGATGTCATTATAGGGCACGCAAAGCGCGCTAAATGTTCTAGTAGCCTCAAATCCTCGCGGACCATCCAAAGATTAGCAAACTATGGTCTCCTGGGCCAAGGGAACATGCCATGAGGTCAGGCATACCATATATGTGATGAAATAAAGGCCTACCCATTGGCTATGAGTAGACCTGAGTAAATCCGGGCCCAACTCGACCAGCAACTAGCTATTTGGGCCCATGCGGATCATATTGGCTTGTTGCTCTAAATAAAAATGGGCTGAAAGTACCGGGCCGACTTGATTATTTTTCATTTATTTTTAGACGGCAAATAATAACAGGAAAACTATATGGCGGTATGTAGTTTTTTTTTCAAATGAAATTTCCAGTGTCTAAATAAATAGATGGCTAAGATAAAGTCGGTGAGACCAAGCCAGCCATACAACCTGAGTAAGGTCGTTGGGCATATATGCACCTTGTCTAGCCCCCGGCTCCATGAAATGTTCAACCATGTTTTTTGAAATATTTAATTAGTGTTTGCTGATTGTTAAATTAGTTATAAAAAATTGAAAAATGTGTCAGGCAGGGGCAATCTGGGCACAATGGGCGAGCATGAAATGTAGAACTAGCCTATTCGGATGTTGAACCCGGGTATGTAAAATGTTGAATATATAAAATGTACAAGAATGTTGAAAATGTTTGCGGCAAGAAGCTGAGGGGTTGTAACTGCATTAGGGTGGGTTTGGTTGGGTTTTTGACTGTGGCTTAATCAAAGAGGCCAAAAGCCCATATATGCTTTTGTCAAAGCCAACTTTTGCCTACTGTAAATCCAAATGAACCTCACTCCCTTGCTTTTGCTGGCTTTTGGGTCCAGAAATTACCCACCTGCCACTCATAAGTTACGTACCGATTCGTTTTCTTTTCTTTTTCCTCATGTCCGCTCATGTCTCCCTCCTGTAGTCCCAAAAGCTACAGTTGTTTCACCAAACGGTTTTTGGACAGCCCACAGCTCACAGCTACTTTTTCACAGCCCACAAGTCACAGCTACTTTTTCAAAAGTTACAGATCAACCAAACACACCATAAGGCTACAACTACTTCATCTTTTCAAATTATAAGTCATTTCAACGGTTTTGGAGAGCCAAATTATTTTAAGTTTGACTAAAATTATAAAAAACACTACAAAGACTTATACTTATACCACAAAATAGATATATAATGAAAATATATTTAATGAAAAATCTAATAACACTTATTTGGTGTCATAATATATGTGTATTTTATTTTATATACATTTGATCAGATTTGAGATATTTTGACTTTTTCAATAAGGCCTTGTTTAGTTCGTGAAAGTTGGTCGAATTTCCTGTAGAAAAAGTGCATTGGAAAACATGTTACAGAGAGAGGGACACGTTTTTCAATACGTTATTTTTGATTGAATTTCAAAAACTTGCTGGAACTAAGGGCGTCTCCAATGGCGGTTCTATGTCCGGTCCTATGGCTTAGACCCTGCTCCTTTAGGCTGTCCGCACTGGTCGTCCCCTAAATGCATCCTCTAAAAGGAATATCCTGTCCTGGTCATCGAGATTCCGTACTCTAAACCAACTTCTCCCGCACCCGTCATACTCCAAATCACATACTCTATCCCAACTCTACTATATTTTATTCATCCATCCCAACTACCATATCATCTCTCTCATCATCTTTTTTTTTCTTTTCTTTATGAATTTTATCAAAATATATCCATCTGAGATCTTGTTTTGAAGGATTTATTGCAACGAATTTAATGGTGCAATCGGAATTTAATTTGGTTTTTTGGTTTGTGAGTTATAACATTTTTTAGCTAGTTGCAAACGTAGGGCCCGCCATCACTCTCTCCCCTCTCTCCCGCGCATGCTGCCTGCTGGCGCGGAGCAGCAACTGACGCGACACGAGGTGGGGCCGACGCGGGGCGTAGCGCACGCCCTGGAGTGCGCTGGATTTGGCGAACGCGGTCTCCGAACGGGATGAGGCGTATGCGTTACCGTCTCCCGCTGCAGACGAATTTCCTGTAAAACCGGTACTGGAGTACTGGGAGCGTTCCGCTCCCAGTATCCGGTGCGGGCAGCCTTACATTGTGAGACCGCTTCCATCCGGAGGAGACAGGAACCGGCTCCCATACATGGGAGGAGTCCTATGAAATAAAAAACTCGATCTCTCCTCCAACTCACCTCTTTCTCTTCCCTGCCGTTGCTTCTCCCGCCGCCGGAGCTGCTTCTGGGTGTCATGCCATTCTCCAACAGCAAGCAAAGGACCATGGCTCCCCAACTACGCCGAGCTCAACACGAAGCAGCAAGTCCACGACGGTCGGGGATGCCGCCTCGACCTCAGATGGCCAAGGTTGCAGCCGTACCTTGCCCAGGACCTCAACCCGCGCTGCCTTATCCTCCGACCCATGCTACCTCGCCATCCAACTCGTGCTGCAAGTCTCGCCATCCGACTCGTGCTGCAAGTCAGGATGTCGCTGGAGGAGGACGGAGATGCGGCCACTGGATTTGGAACGAAAGGGCTGCTTCACTAGAGGCCATCTTTCCCAAATCCAACACTACAACCTTTAGATTCGGTCACTAGGGGTCTGATTTTTGGGCTTTTGGGAGCAGCACCGGGAAAATTTGAGGTGGATCAGGAAGGGCGGATGGGTAGCAGGTGAAGGAGCAGGAAGGATGAAGACAACGAGAAGAGAAAGCATGCGTTTGGTTTGAGAAGTGGGTTGGGTCGGTTTCGTCCTCTGTGGGTTGGAATGGACCCATCTCGTGTTTGGTTGGCGGGTTAGATTGAACCCAGTTTTTTTTGTTTGGTTTGAGGAGTAAAGAAAGATGGGTTGGATAAAATCGTAACACCGTGAACAGCACTGTTCATGGGACCCACCTGTCATACACTGGCTTATTCCTTTTTTTTAATTTGGACCTCATCTTCTTCCCTAGATCGAACAAAGGCCAGAGGGCAATCGGGCCATGGGCGGAGGTGCGTGGCGAGCTCGGCTGCGGCTGCTCGCGGCGAGCGCGGCCGCGG
>CM014276.1:7445846-7501814 GCA_004135705.1 Alloteropsis semialata | reverse complement strand
GAGAACAACAGTGTCAATAGTTTTAACAATAAGGAAAGGGTATATGGTGCTATAAACATTGACAGAGTTGCTTAAAACATTTCTGAAGCAAGCAAGCATGATGCAGCTGAGCACAAAACAAAGATACAATGAATTACATAGAAGCATGCATATGCCTTTCTTACCAAAAGTGTAAGAGGTTACTATGGAACCGCCAAAGCATCATTTTAGTTACTATAGTGATGTTTACTCTCTGGTTTTTGCTCATAGCACATAGGATAAGTTTTTTAACATAGCGACCTAAGAGGTTTAGTTGAGCTAAAACAGTTTACCTCCTTTTTTTTTACATAGGGAAGCAAGAGGTTCAATTGAGCTAAAACAGGTAATGCTAGAACACATTACCTCATTGTTCTTGTGTTTTTGCTGCCTATGAAAGAAGGAATTAGCACATGTATAGTCGTCTAGATGAGACATTTTTTGAAATAATCCAACTGTAAGAAAAAGAAGATTATGTCTACTTTCATTCGATGATATCTAGGGTTTATCTTGAACCAAGGTTAGCTAACCACTAATTAGTAGCCAGAACTACCTACACAGATTTCAATATTTTAATGCAAATGCATGATACACTGACGGATGCATTGGCAAAATCTATGCATAAGTTAACAATGGACAAAATTTTTTGGCATTTAAGTTTGGTACTGTCAAACAACAAGTGGTATTCTTTTTTCCGCTAACTATAGTTTTTTTTAAAAGATTAGCTAACTGGTATATCACTGTACCAGTGTTCCCAGAATTATCAAGCGTAGCAGAAAAACAGACCTTGATATCCCTTCCGGTGCGGTATCTGCTCCAATAGCTCCTTGGCTGTGGTTAGATACTGCATTTGAATAGGAGTTGTAAGTGATTAGTACATAGTTCATTTAGAATCATAAGATTTATGTACCAATGCTGATACTGAAATAAAAGAGAATGGGTCCATATCCACTTTTTCTCTTCCTTACAAGGAAGTTCAGAAAGTCAGGTGTCCACCGTAACCAATGCAGGATGGAAATTTAACTACTAAGAATATGGGCACAAATCTAATGTATGATACTCAATATTTACCATAAATCAAAGAATCAACATACATGAGAAGGTCCTAAATAAACCATGAGATAGAAAACTGAAACATACGAATGTGGGAACTCAACATGCCAGCCTAGAAAGATTATTGCAAGCATGTTCTTTAGTAGACAACAAAAGACCCAGGCATGGACAATTTGGGAGGAAGTTCAGCAGAGCCAACCTATTACATCCACTGCCTCAGACTGAATATGTTTCAGAGCTTGATTACACCATTATTTGGAATAGCCACATAAAAATGCAGACTAATAGATAATGGCAGGCAAGGTGAGAGATTACATCTGCCAAACCTGGACTGTGGATAAGTAAATTAAGTTAAATTATAAACAATCAGTTCAGAGACAGCTGAATACAGCCTTACATACAAACATGCTTGCCTCATGGCATAATGGAAACTACACATGCACAGTAACATATAGCCTCAACAAAATCAGAGAAAGTTTATTTTTATTAAGAAGCATAAAAAATGAGTTTCCTTAGATGGTGTAGCTGTATTCAGAAAATAAGTATCCTGCTAATTTTCTCTATAATCGTGGAGAATAATAAACAAGAAATGTACACACAAGCAAAGTTCTTCCCCATCTTCTTTTGTTACCTTAATTAAATTAAAGGGATTCTCTTGGCAAACTAACCTGTGCATACCCATGGAGGAGATATCCTTCTCATACACATATTCCTCTTTGACAACTTCTACATTCCATCTGCAATGAGGGGGGTGTTTAATTCCCCCAACTTCCACTTTTTGCAAAAAGTTTTTCACACTGACAACCGTGCCCCCTCTCACAGAACACGCTTCCCAATGCAAAAAGTTTTCACCATTTTTCTAACTTTCACTGGAATTAAACAGGGCTGAGGAAACTGACTGCATAAGCGTGACTGTGAAGCACTTGTCTATATTCCATCAACACAATTGATCCTACAGCTACAGAAGATAATCAAATAAGAGGCATTTCATCAAGGCAACGTATCCTATGGAAACTAACTTCGTGTGCAAACTATGGAAACTCCAACCACAGCCGCTGGATCTCCATCCGATGGCCAGTTAGAGAGGTGGGAAAATTTAGCACTTAAACCCTCCCATGTACTCCGACTCCGTCACGGGGCTCACCACGTCCGCCCGGCGCTTCGGCACCGCCACAACCCCGACGTCGCTCGCCGTGCGCTGGAGCGCCGAGGCGAGCCGGAACGAGGACACGCGCCGCGAGGTGGAGCACGACCCGGCGGCGATTGCGCCGGAGGACACGTCCTTCCTCCTTGGCCCGCCGCGCATCCATATCTTGGAGATCGAGAAGCTCTCCCGCTTGTCCACCGCGGCCTTCGACGGCGTCTGCTGCTTGAGCGGCGCGTCGAAACCACGGAAGCCTTCCCGCTTCGAGTGGCAGTCGCACTCCGACATGGCGACGCGGTGCCCCGGCATGCGCGTCGCGGGGCGCTTCTTCTCCGGCGGCTTCACGGCGACGCGGAGCAGGGAGCTGTCGTCCATCACGTACTCATAGGTCCCCATGGAGAAGCACCGCCTCACGTCCTGGCTGCCAGGGTTGGCGCTGCCACCGGCTCCTTCGTTGGCCTGGCTCCTGAACTTGCCGAGCTTGACGGGAACGACTACCTCGTCCTTCTTCTCCACGGGTTCCGCGGCGACGTGCTTCCAGTCGTGCCCTGCCTCCTCCTGCTCCATGACGAAGCTGAGGCGCGCAGAGGTCGCCGCGGCTCAAGCGATCCATGGTGGCGGCGGCGTCGCGATCCATGGCCCGGCGAGGGGGCGGCGGCGCAGGGAAGGGGCGGCGGCAACTCCAGGCGGGGCGTCGATAGGGGCGGCGTCGACTGGGCGCCGGCGCCGTATCGGGAGAAACGAATCGTCTCCCGCTGTCCCTCCGTCCGTGGCTAGGCGCCCAAATTAGATTAGGGTAGGGGATTCTGTGCAAAAATATGATTAGGGAAGGGCTGGTGGGAGGGTTTAAGTGCTAAATTTTCCCACCTCTCTAACTGGCCATCGGATGGAGATCCAGCGGCTGTGGTTGGAGTTTCCATAGTTTGCACACGAAGTTAGTTTCCATAGGATACGTTGCCTTTCATCAAATAGGTGGCAGGCGAGCTCTTCAAAGCACAAATCCTACACACCACGGTTTCAACGGAGGATTAGTAGTAGAGGAGGTATGTGCAACAGGCTCTAGCAATAGTGCAGTTTAAGGCGGAACTCAGCACAAGAGGCAACCTTCCACGAGGCGACAGCAGGCTAGACCAACTCAATAAACTCTGCAAAAACCTGGCCTGTTGAACAACATAAGAGGCAAGGCAATTGCCGAGATGCTAGATGTTGCTCGTCGGTCACCTCGATACGGCACAACGGATAGTGTCACGATTCCCCACAGCCGCACCACCACATCCGCCTCTGTTCTCTTTTGCGGACCGCATACTGCCACACTGCTTCCATGGAGCGACGGCGGCAAAAACAGGCGGGTGTAGGCGTGGAGGAAGGGGGACCGCTCGCCGGCCGAGGCCCCGCCGGGATCTCTGTCTGCAGAATCGTCTGGTCAATCTCAGGCTGCACTGCCCTCTATGTCGGGACTCGGGACCGCACTCACTGTGACACTCCTGGTGTCACTATCATAATTAAGAACCATAACGAGCTTAATTAAATCAATAATGGCATGCATCATCTCATAATCAAAGTGTTTGTTTGTGCATATGCGTATATGTACGACCAAATTTAACCATCATAAGGAACTAGGCTTAGTTTAGCAAAGTTTAAATCAAAACCAACCCGAAAAGTGCAAATACAGTTACCTAAGGAAGTTGCGGTGTCAGGGGAATGGCCACCGCAACAGTCGGTCACCCAGGCATAATTCTAAAATGCTCTCTGGATTGACGGACTATTGCGGTGGATCCTCAGTTGTGCACCACCGCAACTTTTCATGGTTGATTTACCTATAATCAATACCCGAACCACCAGATGTTGCGGTCCTATTCCAAGAGCACGACCGCAACAGTCGGTGATCCAAGTTAAACAGTGAAATTCATCTCTGGATTGAGAGACTATTGCGGTGGTCTCGCCCATTGGCACCACCGCAACAGTCGGTGGCCCGCGAGTTTTCAAATTGAACTTCGTCGGCACAGTAATCTCGACACCACGGACTGTTGCGGTGGGTGTTTTACCCCACCACCGCAACAGTCGGTCGCCAACTACCGCCGCGGCATGGGCCTTTCCGACGCCGGTATGGGCGTCCGCGCCGTCCGGGACGCGTGTCCGAGCTTCCTCGTGCCTCGTGTGAAGCCCAGTCTGCGGTGGCGCGCCACGTCCGCGCGTGGGAGCAGGTGAACCACCCCGTCCTTCCTTTTACCGCGTTCAGGAGCTCCTCTGCCGGTTCATCGTATTCACCACACCATTTCGCGATTCCTACTGCCCAGTGCTCGTCCACCTTGTCCTCACCCCGCCGGAACCGTCCCTGGCCACCTTTCCCTCTTCCTCGCCCTTTCACGAGCTACGCTGCCACCCCCAGCCGCCCCTGGGCAGAGCTCGGGCCGTGGCTCAAAGAAGCAGAAGACCAGAACCTAGGGGTAAGAGTTTGGAAGGGATAAGGGGGTTGTTCCATAGAAATCTAGGACTAGGGTGCCAAAGGGTTGTTTGATTGATGTATTGCTTCATGCACTAGTGTGTGCTAGAGAGATGTTCTTGGTTTCCTAAATCCTAGGCATGAGCTAAATAGGTCAAGCCACCTTGGTTGGTTTTGACTTAGTCAGGGGGGTGGAGTTGGGTACCTAGTGGCTAGGATTTATTCATGAATTTAGGGAATTGGGAGTTGGTAAGCTAGAGAAGTAGCTAAAGCAATGAATATGTGTTACTCAAGGAAACCTGGCCATTTTTGTTAGGATTACCCTGAAATCTAGGTAACCTCACAAAAATGATTTAAATCCTAAATGCATATGATTTGGTAGTGTGATTTAGATTTTGTTCTAACTAGTAATGTTTAAAACCAATCCAGACCGGTCAGACCGGTATGGCTAACCGGTCAGACCGGTTCTTGTTCAATGGAAACCTCTTAGTTATGAATATTCCCTGAATATGTGTCCAGTGATATGAGTGGTTATGGTTGTTCTTATGATGGGTTGCTCTTACATTCAGGCATCTTATGCATATTTTTTGGCATATCATGTAGAGAGCACCATTACCGACGGCGTGTACGAGATCGAGGTCGAGCCCGAAGGTGACCCTCGCCGCCGCTGAAGTGAACTGGACTGCTACTCAAGACCTGGACCAAAATTCGGAAGGGCCCAAGGCCGCTATTGATCAAGAAGGCAAGCCCCGAAGCAGAAACCATTGTGAAACTAACACTCCTTACTTTGTGCCTTGTTTTGTGCATTTAAGTTTTGAGGAGTTGATTGAAGCCTTAGTTGCATGATCCCTAGGTACCTATGTCCTACTACTAGTATGTGTAGGTCGAATAGAATGCTATGCTTAATTAGGACTGGTAGAAGTCGAGTGATCGCCTTGTCACTCGCGAGATATAGGAGTTACTTATTTCAGTTAATGATGATCGGCAATCGGGGCTTGTGCGATGTTCATGATTGGGTGAATGTCCCGTTTGCACAGAGGATTTTGGACTAAGGCATTGAGGGTGTGGTCAGTTGGTCAAGCTTTTGAAGGTACTAATCGTATGCCGGGAAATATGGTAAACTGGTAAACCTAGTACTTGATGCAAACTGACGTTTGACGGACACTTCCACTCCATTGGGTGAGGGGTTGATGACGAGTGTAGCAGTGGCCGCGGCACAGGTTTGCCTGGGGCACCTAGGGTCCGTTGGGGTGTGCACTCGGGTGGAGTGGGCTCTGATGGCAGACGGCAGGGAGAGCTGGGAACGGTTGCCCCGTGAGGTCCTGGGTGTCTCTCACGGGTCGTGCGATTAGGTTGTCCCATGCATGGTTAAAATCAACTCGAGTTGTCCATCCTTCGCGGTTACATGAAGCTGCTTGATCTCTCGTCACACATCAGTGTGCTTGGGCCAAATGAGTAGAGGTGTGGCTAGATGAGAAATGGGGAAATGATGTTAATCAACTATATGGCAACATTGATTGCTATCGGATAGCTTGGCAAACTTAGTAAAGGTTAGTCACACTTAAAACTTGGCTAAAATATTGAAAATAGGCTCAAGTTGTAGATGCTTTTGGCAAAACAAACCCCAGAGCCAGAGTAATTAGTACTCAGCCTTGCTTGTGGCTAAATTTTATTGTAGATTGTGATGGCTATGATCTCGTGGCTGCTCTTACTTGGCCCTGCGTGCTCCCTGATGGATGGACTGTGGAGCGGGTGCCGTCGGAGTCCGACTCCGGCCGCGGTGACTAGGTGTTGTGTGGGGGCTCCGCATGATATCTTTTGCTTCGACGTTAGACTTCCGCTGTATATAACTCTGGTTTGTAATAACTAAAACATATGCATTGAATTTGTATAAATATCTATGCGAACCGTGTGATGTAAAATATGTGATGAGTTGTACTGCCTGAGCCCACCCTCGAGTGGGACTGCTGCTATTTCGTTTCGGTCGAGAGAAAAGGTGGTTTAATCGGGAAGGTATCCGACGGATTGCACTCGGTTTAAGGGCGTGGAGCACTGCTGTGATAGTGGTCCCATGCTCTTAAGCCAGATTAATTGGGGCGGTCTGCCACAGCTGGTATCAGAGCCGAAAAATAGGCAGCGGGTGGTGCAAGAATCTTAAAAACATTTTCTTGATGTGCACAACTTAAACTGGACTTAGGATCTCGTTGGTTGCGCTAGGGTTTGAAAAGAATAGAACGTGAGCCCTAGGGAGAATTATGGGTATGCTTAGGTGGCATATTATGTATATGACTAACGTCCAGCACGTACTTTTCTGTACCGACGACACCAGGTAAGTAATGGTCGCCCATTGCCAGAGGGTGTGAATACTGGACGCTGTTCCCCAAGCAGTGGCTTACTTGGGGTGCAGTCAATATAATACTTTCCGGTGTTATAATGACTGTAATGCTTTAATTCATTGGTTGAACTGTTGCTTCTATAGTGGGCAACAGAGTGTGGTCATCATATGTGGGTAACCGCATATGCGTCACCCATGTGGCGTGAGGTACATGGGAGCTGTTTGTGAGTGCTGGCACAAACGGTTCAGTGATGAATATTTTCTGCAGGTGCACTAACTACGAGACCATAGGTGTGTGCTCGTTAGACTTACGGCTAGCTATGTTAAGGAGAGACGTATATATGTGCCACCGGTGCTAACCCCGTAAGTCCAAGAATACTTGGCAGTTGTTTCTTTTGTGAGGACGACTAGGTCGATCATTCATGCATCATATTCATGCACAAATACATAAATTGTGGGTTGAGGGATAAAAATAAATTGTGCACTCACTTAAGGGTATTCTAGATGGTCCTTAGCTTGAATCTTTCGCTCAATGGGATCACCTCAACTGTAAGAATCCCACTGGAAAATATTGTTTCAAACCCCTTAATTAGCCATGTCAAAGTTCTGAAATTTTTGATGCTCCCAATTGGGAGTTAGGTCGGTTTTGTCTTTGCATTGAAATCTGTCTATACTTAAGGTATTTGATGGGTTTGGTACATTTGTACTTAAACTTGTCCTAGTTGTTATTTCTTTTAGATGGCTGGTCCGAGCAACCGTACCATGCACATCGACGACCAAGGGCACTATCACTCCACTTGCCTCCATTTGGGGGGATTTCCCGTACTTCTATGGGAAACCGCGCAACGGTGCGGATACACCGAGCCACCCCGTTACGTGGGAGTACCTCACCATGAGTGGAACGTGATGCAATTTGAAGTCACAATCACCATTCCAAGCCCACCTGGAGTAATGCAGGAAGACTTGGTGGTGACAACCCGCTCCCATTCCTTTTTGCCCGGTTGTGAAATGGTGGCACAACAGGCTTTGTTGCAGTTTGGACAACAACACCAAATGCAACTCCACCACACGCCTGCAGCTTTGTTTCCACCACTACCCGGGAATGCTATTTTGTGGTGGGATAGCAGGGCCACAGTTCAGGATCCTACCACTATTGCTTTGATTGACTATGGGAGAGCATCTGCTGATCTCATAGAAATGCTCAATTACCAGAACCGTTCAGTGGCTATAGCAGCTCAAGCTCTCGCTGATCAAGTGAGGGATTTGGAGAACCAAGTCCACAATCTCAACGAGGAGTTAGTTGAGCAACACGAGATAGTAGCTCATTTGGAGGATGACGTGAATGAGGCTCAAGAGGTGATTGCCGAATTGCAGAATCCTCCTCCAGCACCTGTGCCTCCAGAGTTGCCCGTGCAGGGTGAGTCCAGCTTGGATACCGTTTCGGGCCTACCAGTTCAGCTGAATGATCCTGCCATGTCAGATAGAGAAGGCTCAGTGAACCAAGCACTACCTCCTAACGGTGGAGGTGATGGGTCCGACGACGAGGAAGATCCGGAGGAGCTTTACCCTGTGGACTCTGACTAGATAGTGTTGTAGGAGATGGTTTTCTTTTGTGTCCATGAATGAAATCCTTGGGCTTATGGTAGACTTTTGTTCTGCTGCAAGGATGGTGTAAGTTATTTCATGGATGTTGTATATATATATTCCGCTAGTATGATGAAACCATCTATGTATATATACTAAGTTTAACCTTGTGGCCACAAGCATGTCCTCAGTTTTACATAAAGTAACCGATGTTTTTCGAGTGAGGCATGAATACCAAACTTGTGCAAAACTTTATAATCTAGCTTTTGTCAAAATTCCAACTCCGTTGGAACAAGGCAACAAAATTTATAGTCGAATTACCAAAACCCATCGACCACCGCAACAATTGGCCGTAAGCACCGCAATAATCGGTGACCATGAGGTTTAGGCGGGAAAAACTTAATTTGAAGCACAGAAAGTTGCGGTCCTAATCAGAAACCACGACCGCAACAGTCGGTGGTCCAGAGGAACAGTAAAGTTCGTCTCTGGAGTGACAAACTGTTGCGGTGCTATGCATCACAGGCTGTTGCGGTGCTTGTTATGTTCACCACCGCAACAGTCGGTCCTGAAGCATAAATTTAAAATGGCTACTGGAATGACCAACTATTGCGGTCGTAGCCAAATTGGTGGGACCGCAACAGTCGGTGGTACCCCAAATTTCACAACTTTTCAATTGGAAGTAGTTTGAATCCCAAATACCAAAAGAGTCACGTAATTATGTAAGCTCTCTTTTGGTAAAACATGGCAATTTTTGGGTAGTCCCTAATTGCCCTTAGCAAGTTAGAGGCACGCTTTTCGATGAATGGAATGATGTTTGGTACTAACGTACAAAGAATATTTCTATGGTTGTTAGTACTTTTTGTCGTCCTTTTGTTTTTATCATTCCAAGAATTGCGTGACTAACGTGAGCTATGAAACAATGCAGATGTCACAATCTCCAGGTGATGGTTTGCCTCATCCGCCACCTCTACCCACCAATGTCGCGGAGCTATTGGCTATGCAGACAGAGCTTCTTCGGCGCTTGACCGAAGCCCAAGTAAATCAGCACCCACATGGCGGACATCACAATCCCCATCCTCAGGAGGCGACCTACTAACAGCCACCTCTGTTCATCAGGACGGAGGATCCCCTCGATGCTAATGCTTGGCTCAGCAATATCGAGTCCAAGTTTGCTTTGCTTGTGGCACCTTGTTCAGATGGCAACAAAGCCTGCTTTGCTGCTCAGCAATTGCGAGGCTCAGCTCGACTCTGGTGGGACAATCACTATAGCATGCTCCCGGCTAATCACGTGATGACGTGGGAGGAGTTTAAGACTGCCTTTCGCGCGCATCACATCCCTACCGGTTTGATGGACCGTAAGTTGAATGAGTTTTTGGCCCTTACTCAAGGAACCCGCAATGTGCTGCAGTATGCCCAGGCTTTCAATCAGCTGGCACCATATGCGGGCTATCATATTGATACCGATGCTAAGAAGCAAGATCGCTTCCGCCGTGGCCTTAGCTCAAAGCTAAAAGACAGGCTTTCTCTTACCAAGGCAGATAGCTACGCTGATCTGGTGAACATGGCTATCACACAGGAAGACAGCATTAATGCACACAAGGCTGAGAAGAAGAGGAAGGCCCCCGTTGGCCAATCTAGCTCTACACCGTCCAAATTCCGCCTGGTGCAGAAGAATCCTTCTCAGTCCTATCAGAGGGCCCCTCAGCCAGGGTCATGGATCATCAGGCCCCCACAACAGCAAATTCAGGGGTATCGTGCTCCATTTCAGGGGTAGCAGCCGCCTCATCCCACTAATGCTCCCTGTTATAACTGTGGTAGGCCGGGCCACTTTGCCAGGGATTGCAAGCTTCCCAAGCAAGGTGGGATAATGCCCCAAATCAAGCCAATAATAAGGGCAAGAAGCAAGTGGCAGTTGTCAGGCAGGGCCGTCTCAATTTCACTACTATGGATGAACTCCCTGCTGGTGCTCCGGTGATGTCGGGTACTTATGTGCTATTTGATTCTGGAGTGTCTCATAGTTTCATGAGCAATAGACTTGCTACCAAACATAATTTTGCTTTTGTGCATACTACTCAACAATATGTCATATCTACACCTGGTGGTAGAATCGAGTCACATCAAATTGTGAAGAATATACCTCTTCAGTTGGGTAGTAAAGTTTATGAGACCAATTTTATTCTCTTGGAGAATCAAGGGATAGATATTATTCTGGGTATGAATTGGATGGAAAATCATGGGGTCAATTTAGATATTACCTCCCGTTGTGTGGAAATCAATTCTCCGACCCATGGTGCTTCAACCTTATATCTGCCTCGCCAGGATATCAGGAATTCTTGTGCCTTCTCTGCAATAGAAACCCCTTTGGAGAAGATACCGGTGGTATGTGAATACCCGGATGTATTTCCTGATAAATTACAGGGAATGCCACCTGACCGGGAGGTTGAGTTCGTGATTGAATTACAGCCCGGGACAGCTCCCATTTCCAAAAGGCCCTACAAAATGGCGCCTAAGGAGTTAGCTGAACTAAAAGTTCAACTCCAAGAATTGCTAGACAAGGGTTATATTCGCCCTAGCTCTTCACCATGGGGCTGCCCCGCTCTGTTTGTGAAGAAGAAGGATAAGACCTTGAGGTTGTGTGTTGATTACCGACCTCTCAATGCGGTGACTGTCAAAAATAAATATCCACTTTCCCACATTGACGCTCTCTTTGATCAATTGTCTGGAGCCAGGTGTTCTCGAAGATTGACCTACGCTCGGGATATCATCAAATCAAAATTCGACCAAGTGATATACCAAAGACGGCTTTCTCAATTCGCTATGGACTCTATGTACTTAGTGATGTCTTTCGGTCTCACCAATGCTCCGGCATATTTCATGTATCTCATTAATTCGGTCTTAATGCCCGAGCCGGATAAATTTGTGGTCGTATTCATTGACGACATCTTGATATATTCCAAAAATAAGGCGGAACATGCTCAGCATCTCCGCATTGTTCTCCAACGCCTCCGAGATCATCACCTTTATGCAAAATTCAGCAAGTGTGAGTTTTGGCTGTCAAGTGTAAAATTTTTAGGGCACACTATATCAGCCGAGGGAATTGCTGTAGATCCAGGAAAAGTGCAAGAAGTACTGGATTGGAAGCCTCCCAAATCAGTCCACCAAATCCGGAGTTTTCTGGGTTTAGCTGGATATTATCGCCGCTTCATCCTGAATTTCTCAAAAATTGTCAAGCCCATGACTGAACTCCTCAAGAAAGGAGAGAAATTTGTGTGGAGTGAGAAATGTGAGCAAGCCTTCACTACTACAGCAAGAGCATCACAGGCGGTTCGGTTGCCCACATCACAGCCGGTTTTGAAAAGTGGCGCTGATTAAGTGGCGCTGATAATCCCTTTTTCACAGTCGGTTTTTAACCGGCTGTGATGGCCATTTTTACAGCCGGTTTTTGCCACCAACCGACTGTGAAAAGGGGTTTTCACAGCCGGTTATTGGCAAAAACCGGCTGTGAAAATGGCCATCACAGCCGGTTTTAGCCACCACCCATCTGTGACGCCCTTTTCACAGCCGGTTTGAACCGGCTGTGATATGTTTTTCTGAATTAAAAAAAATAATTACAATATCTCAATTTTCACAACAAAAATTCACAAATATATAATGCATTCACAATTCATCACCAGCATAGTACATTCGTAATTCATACATCAAGTCTATTACATGAAGTCTAATACAAGTTTGTAGTCCAACATTACAATTAACTACTACTAGCCCAGATGAAAATGCTAGCATTAGCATCTTAAATAATAAATGTGTTTGGAACCTAGAAATAAGTATTGGAAAGCAATAAAAACCATACAAGAAGTTGAGTGAATTCAGATTCAGCAGGGCTTGGGGTACTTGGCCTGTTATATTGTTAAAACTCAAATCCCTGTAACAGGGGGGAAATTGAGAACAGAGGTGAAATGAGTCAGCAAACAAAGCATAATCCACAACAGTTCATTAAAGCATATTGCACAAAGATGCACTTGACTGGAGTTAGGAAGAAATGAAATGCCTTACAGTAAGTTTAAGTTTGCAAACTGGAGTTATTTTTTTGAAGTTATTTTAAAGTTATTTGAAATGGAGATTCAGCAAAAACAAAGAAAACATACATAAAAAGCATCTTTTCTACAGACCACAATGAGCAAATTAAGTCTAAAATGAATGTCCTACATCAGTACTAGCTTAAGTTCTGCTAAAACTTGTATGTACTGTTTTCACTTAGCAAGTAATTATACAAACAATGAAGGTTACTAAAAAATCTTACAATTCTGTTAAGTTAGTCCAGCTCCCAATATAATCCGGTATTTGCCTAGTAAAATCATTATAAAATCATTATCTGATGCCCACCTGAACACATAAAAGAATAAGAGATAAGAATAACATCATCAACCAAATATCATTTATAGGTATACAATGTTTTAATTCTTTTATTTTATGAGAATGTTACAATATTTTCATTCTTGTAAGCTTGGAAAATGTTGATGGTAGAGGACCACTTAAGCCACAACTATCAATATACCTGTAAGTAAGAGAAACAAATATAAGCATAGAAACATGGAGCCAAGTATGGAAGCAAAACAATGTATGAAGGAAATATATGGAGTGCCCAACACAAGTTAAAACTCACAGTTGCTCAAGTTTAACCAGGTTCCCGAGTTCCGATGGAAGGGATCCATTTAAGTTGTTTGAGCTAATGGACCTGAAACCCACCAAAACATTATAGGTTAATCACAAATGAGAAATCTTTATCCCTAGAAGCATGATTGCTGAAGAAAAGCTATCTTTCCTAATTAACTAAGGTCATGGCAATACAAAGAAAATATATTTCTTACAGTGATACGAGATTGGTAAGGTTCCCAAGCTCCTGAGACCGCCCTGGATTGATCCCATGTACTAATTCTAGTTTTCTAACAACTAAAAAATGTTAGCACTATCTTAGTATCTCTAAATCAAACACCAACCGCATCTGGTAGAGAAAACGAGGAGAGCGGGTAATGGAGAGAAGAGACTCACATGGGAGAGCAGGAGCTTCTCGGCGGTCTTGCGGACCTTGGCCTGCGCGGCATCACGGTGCCTGCGGCGGGCGGCGAGGGTGCGGTGCTTGAGCACCAGAGATGCGGCGGAGGAAACCGAGGAGGTGCGCGTCGCGGACCATCTCCCCGTTGTCGTAGGTGGCCTCCCCGGAGGAAGGCGACGTGGAGGAAGGCCGTGGGCGCGGGCAGGTGGAGGCGGAGGGGGCAGCAGGCGTCCGTGAGCACCACGACGCCCGGCTCTGCTCTCGTCCGAGGAGGGGAGGTGGAGGCGGAGAGGGGAGCGGCGCAGGGCAGGAGGATGGCGGCGGATCTGAGGAGTCGGAGGGGGGAGCGACGGAGGGCAGGGGGAGCGGCGGCGTGAGGGGAAGAAGGGAAGGGGGGGGAGGGGGGTTAGGTTTCTGGTGGCGCGATTTTAGCCATCCGATGCTTGATGGACGGTCCAAAGAAGTTGGGCCATTTGGACCCAAATGGGCCTTGCTTCGTTTTCTTCTCTGCTTAATATTTTTTTCTTTTTCTTTTTTGCTTTTATACAATATTGTGAAGTAACACAAAAATATAGTTATTTTATATACATGAATATATTTTTTATATGTAGTAGACTACATATAAGATGTATCGTACAAATTTCAAAAAATTTATAACTCATTTAATGTTTTTAATAGTTTAAATGAATTTCTGAGGGTTTAGTGAAAGTACTTACAATTTGAACTACATGTATCTCAAATAATACATAAACAATCAGATAAAAATATGTTTTAAGTATTTCTTTTCCATTATATCTCATATCCTGAAAAATGGTGAAAATTTCAAATGTTTGCTAGGGATAATTCAATTTTTCTCCGCAACCTTATTATAAAATAATGACAATAATACCTAAAACTTCTCGTAAAATTCTGCAAATTGTTATAGGATCGTTTTATGGATGTATAATCTTGTCATAAAAGTTCCAAAATATTTTAAGAAAATTGGGGTATACATTGCTCAGAAAAGAACACATCTCTCATATAGTTTCTTACAACTCAAGTCAAACTTTGAGACTTGAATACCTCATAACATTTTTGAACTCGTATGAACCTCAAAGTTGGACACAACCTTGTGTTGACCATAATATTAGAAAGTATGAACTTATATTAGCAACTGTTATGCAAAACACATGTTTTTCAATTGTCTACTTAAATGGAAGAAAACAAGCCAAATAAAAAGGATCAAATAAATAGCAATTAACATACATAAAAACGCCATCAAATAAAAGGTAGTAATTTAAGAAAAATTCAGGAAAAAGAACCATGAAATTTGCACTTCATATGAGAGAGAAATACCAATTACAATTTTTGATTCTGGATTAAAAAGAGAAAGATGAACAATACATGTGTTCTTCATCTCAGTCCATGTGGTGCTATGTTGTCAAATAAAATATATTCCCAAAAATGACACATCCGAAGTTGTAGCCTAGTGGTAAGCAAATCTTACTCCAAGTTTCAGGTCTACGGTTCGACTCCTGATTCTCCCCCTTTTCCTTTTATTTTCTATTTTAACTCCTTCATATTAGTATTATAAAGATATTTATGACTAAAACTATCAAAGTTGTATCAGTGGTGCAGTGGTAAGGCAGCTACATGTGTAGCTTGTGGGCGTGGGTTTGATTCCTTTCGGCCCCCCGTTTTTCCTTTTTCCCCCCTTTCACACCAGCAGTTCGATTTCCTCAAAAAAAACCAGCAGTTCCATGGTTCAACCGGATGTAATAATGCTGTGAAAATTACTTGCAAAAATCAGCTGAAAACCGGCTGTGAAAGTGGACTTTCACAGCCGGTTTTTTAGCCGGACCGGCTGTGAAAAGGTCTCGATTTTCACAGCCGGTCCGGCTAAAAAATCGGCTGTGAAAGTCCACTTTCATAGCCGGTTTTTGTTTTTCCAGCGATAGACAAAAAAACCGACTGTAATACGATTTTCTGCGCCATTTTTTAAAACCGGCTGTGAAAATACTGACTTGAAAAATGGTTTCTGTAGTAGTGCTTCCACACCTTGAGAAAACTTTTAACCTCAGCACCGGTTCTAGCTCAACCTGACACGTCCAAGCCCTTCGATGTTTATTGTGATGCCTCGGGCACGGGTCTTGGCTGTGTGCTAATGCAAGAAGATCGAGTCATTGCTAATGCTTCTCGAGCTCTTAGGCCTCATGAAGTGAATTATCCTACTCATGATTTGGAATTAGCTGCTGTGGTTCATGCTTTGAAAATTTGGAGGCATTATCTTATGGGTACTCATTGCAACATCTACACTGACCATAAGAGCCTCAAGTATATCTTCACCCAAGCCGATTTAAATATGCGCCAAAGAAGATGGTTAGAGCTAATCAAGGATTATGATCTTACGCTGCATTACCATCTAGGAAAGGCCAACGTGGTGGCGGATGCCTTAAGCCGCAAGGCTCAGTGCAATTGTCTCACCATCACGTCTTTGAATGACACACTTTGCCATGAAATGTCCAAGTTGAAATTGGAGATTATTCCTCAAGGCTCGTTAAGCCACATGGTGGTGGAATCCACCTTGAGAGAGAGAATTGTTATGGCACAATCCAAAGATAAAGGAGTTGCTCACATAAAGCAAGGGCTAGCACAAGGATTGCCCAAATACAAATGCTTTTGGCAAGATTGGAAAGGAATTCTTTGGTTTGAGCAACGACTTGTGGTACCTAAAGACCATGAGCTAAGGAAACAAATTCTTGATGAGGCGCATCTATCCAAATTCTCTATTCATCCAGGTAGCAACAAAATGTACCAAGATTTGAAGGAGAATTTTTGGTGGACTAGAATGAAAAGGGAGATTGCCAAATATGTGTCCGAATGTGATACATGTCAAAGGGTAAAAGCCAGTCATTTAAAGGTGGCTGGAACCTTGCAACCTCTCCCTATACCATCTTGGAAGTGGGATGACATAAGTATGGATTTCATAGTCGGCTTACCTCGCACTAGCCACAAACATGATTCCATTTGGGTTATTGTGGACAGGTTCACTAAAACAGCCCATTTTATTCCAGTCAGCACCGAATACCGAGCCAAGAGGTATGCCGAAATCTACATCGATCGGATTGTATGTCTTCATGGAATTCCAAGGACAATTATCTCTGATCGAGGTACTCAGTTTGTTGCTCGCTTCTGGGAACAGTTGCACGCTTCCCTAGGCACTAAGCTGATCCGTAGCTCCACTTATCATCCTCAAACTGATGGGCAAACCGAAAGGGTGAATCAAATATTAGAGGATATGCTTAGAGCTTGTGTCATACATTATGACAAAAATTGGGAGCAATGCTTGTCTTTGGCTGAATTTGCATACAACAATAGCTACCAAGCAAGCATAAAGATGGCACCATTTGAAGCCTTGTATGGGCGTCGGTGTCGAACTCCCTTGAATTGGTCCGAATCCGGTGAGCGAAATTTCTTTGGGCCAGATCTAGTTCAAGAGGCTGAGGATAAGGTGCGAGTCATCCAGGGAAATCTTAAGGCTGCACAATCTCGCCAAAAGAACTACTATGACAAAAGAAGAAAGCCTTTGACCTTTGAAGTGGGAGATCATGTTTATATTCGGGTTTCACCAACCAAAGGCATTCAAAAATTTGGGGTGAAGGGCAAATTAGCTCCTCGCTATATTGGACCTTTCCCAATTCTAGAAACGTGTGGACCCGTGGCCAACAAAGTTCAACTTCCAGATAATCTTTCAGCCGTACACAATGTGTTCCATGTCTCTCAACTCAAAAAGTGTTTTCGAGTTCCAGAAGAATCCATTCCTTATGAAAAAATTCCTCTTGAACCCGATCTCACGTATGAAGCCTATCCTATTAAGATCTTTGACCAGAAGGATAGAACCACAAGGAGAAGGGTTACAAAATTCTATAAAATCCAATGGAATAATCATACCGAAGATGAAGCTACTTGGGAACAGGAGTCATATCTCAGAGCCAAATATCCGGATTTTATGAACTCTATTCCAAGTAACTTCCTTTCCGCACTTAAATCTATGCACCGAAATCTCAGGGGCGAGATTCTTTTTAAGGGGGGAGGGCTGTGACACTCCTGGTGTCACTATCGTAATTAAGAACCATAACGAACTTAATTAAATCAATAATGGCATGCATCATCTCATAATCATAGTGTTTGTTTGTGCATATGCGTATATGTACGACCAAATTTAACCATCATAAGGAACTAGGCTTAGTTTAGCAAAGTTTAAATCAAAACCAACCCGAAAAGTGCAAATACAGTTACCTAAGGAAGTTGCGGTGCCAGGGGAATGGCCACCGCAACAGTCGGTCACCCAGGCATAATTCTAAAATGCTCTCTGGATTGACGGACTATTGCGGTGGATCCTCAGTTGTGCACCACCGCAACTTTTCATGGTTGATTTACCTATAATCAATACCCGAACCACCAGATGTTGCGGTCCTATTCCAAGAGCACGACCGCAACAGTCGGTGATCCGAGTTAAACAGTGAAATTCGTCTATGGATTGAGAGACTATTGCGGTGGTCTCGCCCATTGGCACCACCGCAACAGTCGGTGGCCCACGAGTTTTCAAATTGAACTTCATCGGCACAGTAATCTCGACATCACGAACTGTTGTGGTGGGTGTTTTACCCCACCACCGCAACAGTCGGTCGCCAACTACCGCCGCGGCATGGGCCTTCCCGACGCCGGTATGGGCGTCCACGCCGTCCGGGACACGTGTCCGAGCTTCCTCGTGCCTCGTGTGAAGCCCAGTCTGCGGTGGCGCGCCACGTCCGCGCGTGGGAGCAGGTGAACCACCCCGTCCTTCCCTTTACCGCGTTCAGGAGCTCCTCTACCGGTTCATCGTATTCATCACACCATTTCGCGATTCCTACCGCCCAGTGCTCGTCCACCTTGTCCTCACCCCGCCCGAACCGTCCCCGGCCACCTTTCCCTCTTCCTCGCCCTTTCCTGAGCTGCGCTGCCGCCGCCGGCCGCCCCTGGGCCGAGCTCGGGCCGTGGCTCAAAGAAGCAGAAGGCCAGAACCTAGGGGTAAGAGTTTGGAAGGGATAAGGGGGTTGTTCCATACAAATCTAGGACTAGGGTGCCAAAGGGTTGTTTGATTGATGTATTGCTTCATGCACTAGTATGTGCTAGAGAGATGTTCTTGGTTTCCTAAATCCTAGGCATGAGCTAAATAGGTCAAGCCACCTTGGTTGGTTTTGACTTAGTCAGGGGGGTGGAGTTGGGTACCTAGTGGCTAGGATTTATTCATGAATTTAGGGAATTGGGAGTTGGTAAGCTAGAGAAGTAGCTAAAGCAATGAATATGTGTTACTAAAGGAAACCTGGCCATTTTTGTTAGGATTACCCTGAAATCTAGGTAACCTCACAAAAATGATTTAAATCCTAAATGCATATGATTTGGTAGTGTGATTTAGATTTTGTTCTAACTAGTAATGTTTAAAACCAATCCAGACCGGTCAGACCGGTATGGCTAACCGGTCAGACCGGTTCCTGTTCAATGGAAACCTCTTAGTTATGAATATGCCCTGAATATGTGTCCAGTGATATGAGTGGTTATGGTTGTTCTTATGATGGGTTGCTCTTACGTTCAGGCATCTCATGCATATTTTTGGCATATCATGTAGAGAGCACCATTACCGATGGCGTGTATGAGATCGAGGTCGAGCCCGAAGGTGACCCCGCCGCCACTGAAGTGAACTGGACTGCTACTCAAGACCTGGACCAAAATTCGGAAGGGCCCAAGGCCGCTATTGATCAAGAAGGCAAGCCTCGGAGCAGAAACCATTGCGAAACTAACACTCCTTACTTTGTGCCTTGTTTTGTGCATTTAAGTTTTGAGGAGTTGATTGAAGCCTTAGTTGCATGATCCCTAGGTACCTATGTCCTACTACTAGTATGTGTAGATTGAATAGAATGCTATGCTTAATTAGGACCGGTAGAAGTCGAGTGATCGCCTTGTCACTCGCGAGATATAGGAGTTTACTTATTTCAGTTAATGATGATCGGCAATCGGGGCTTGTGCGATGTTCATGATTGGGTGAATGTCCCGCTTGCACAGAGGATTTTGGACTAAGGTATTGAGGGTGTGGTCAGTTCGTCAAGCTTTTGAAGGTACTAATCGTATGCCGGGGAATATGGTAAACTGGTAAACCTAGTACTTGATGCAAACTGACGTCTGACGGACACTTCCACTCCATTGGGCGAGGGGTTGATGGCGAGTGTAGCAGTGGCCGCGGCACAGGTTTGCCTGGGGCACCTGGGGTCCGTTGGGGCGTGCACTCGGGTGGAGTAGGCTCTGATGGCAGACAGCAGGGAGAGATGGGAACGACTGCCCCGTGAGGTCCTGGGTGTCTCTCACGGGTCGTGCGATTAGGTTGTCCCATGCATGGTTAAAATCAACTCGAGTTGTCCGTCCTTCGCGGTTACATGAAGCTGCTTGATCTCTCGTCACACATCAGTGTGCTTGGGCCAAATAAGTAGAGGTGTGGCTAGATGAGAAATGGAGAAATGATGTTAATCAACTGTATGGCAATATTGATTGCTATCGGATAGCTTGGCAAACTTAGTAAAGGTTAGTCACACTTAAAACTTGGCTAAAATATTGAAAATAGGCTCAAGTTGTAGATGCTTTTGGCAAAACAAACCCCAGAGCCAAAAAGCCTTGCATGTCTAGAATTTATCCTTGCCGGGTAAGTCTTGCTGAGTAATTAGTACTCAGCCTTGCTTGTGGCTAAATTTTATTGCAGATTGTGATGGCTATGATCCCGTGGCTGCTCTTACTTGGCCCTGCGTGCTCCCTGATGGGTGGACTGTGGAGCGGGTGCCGTCGGAGTCCGACTCCGGCCGCGGTGACTAGGTGTTGTGCGGGGGCTCCGCATGATATCTTTTGCTTCGATGTTAGACTTCCGCTGTATATAACTCTGGTTTGTAATAACTAAAACATATGCACTGAATTTGTATAAATATCTATGCGAACCGTGTGATGTAAAATATGTGATGAGTTGTACTGCCTGAGCCCACCCTCGAGTGGGACTGCTGCTATTTCGTTTCGGTCGAGAGAAAAGGTGGTTTAATCGGGAAGGTATCCGACGGATTGCACGATTAACTCGGTTTAAGGGCGTGGAGCACTGCTGTGATAGTGGTCCCATGCTCTTAAGCCGGATTAATTGGGGCGGTCTGCCACGCTCACCAGATCCAGACGGATGCAACCTGATCTCAGGTCGGGGAGGGAGCTGAGGCCGGGGCTGCTTGCCTAGGAGATGAGAGGGAGGAGCAGACCTGATAATCTGAGCCGCATGCGCAGAGGGGCCAGGGCTGGCTTGCGAGCAGATCCAGCGGCGCACAGTCGCCATTATGCTTGAGTTCGAGCTCATCCGGATTGCTTGTGCCGCCATTATGGAGCTCTCAGTGGCTTCCTTTCATCTCTCTCCCCCCAAGCCGCCAAGATCAAATGGCTTGCCACGCGACCGCGAAGTCCGGAGCCAAGAAGCGTATGGGGTGAGTAGGACGGGGCAGGGTGGCGGGATCGAACGACCTCCCCCAACTGCTCCCATGAGACCGTCTCTGCATCAGCATAGAGATGGAGGGGGGGTGCAGGCGCGTATGAGAGGAGCGGCGTGGAAGCGCAAAAAGAGGAGCGGCGCTGCCGCGAACAATTCCGATGGGACGTGACACACACTGCTGAGGTGGGAAGCAAATGTACGGCTCAACCCACTTTCTCGGCATGGCACCCGGTAGGCCTGCTTGTCTCGGACTGACAGGCTGAACAACGTGGAGCTTGGCCAATGGATAAAGTACCCGTGAAACTCTCCTGTGCGAGGAAGGTACGCGTGAAATCCTCTGGAGCGCTGGGGAGCAAGGGAGGTTTAAGAAACCCGATGCCGTTGAAATTGCCGGACGACTCGCGAATGGGAAATGAAGATCGAGTTCCAACATCCAACTGGCTACGTTCCGAGTCAAGATAGCATCTGGAGGTGGTGGCATGTTGGTAACTGTTATGGAAACAAACCATAAAACAAAAGCTTAATTACCATATAATTTAACATTATTATGGTCAAGGTGCCATGTGGTGATTCCCACGAGCCAGCCAGGGAGGGTGGAAACATAGTAAGTTAATAATCTGTCATAGATTACCTCTATATTATTAGGCATTACTTTACTGATCCACTGTTTCTTCGACAGGAATAGTAATTTTTATCCAACGAACCATCTAAAATCCACATCAAGAATCACTGCACATCATTGTTCATATATATAATATAAGCATCTTTTTCACAAATGGCAACATAATGTCATAATGACGATCCAAGAAACTAGATAGGCACCAATAGTTTTTA
Source organism: Alloteropsis semialata (assembly GCA_004135705.1). Classification (NCBI taxonomy): domain Eukaryota; kingdom Viridiplantae; phylum Streptophyta; class Magnoliopsida; order Poales; family Poaceae; genus Alloteropsis; species Alloteropsis semialata. The sequence continues at coordinate 7,479,828 of CM014276.1, read as the reverse complement.
TTGAACGACCACAAATTTTCAGAATAAAAGTTGTTCACACTAGCTAGCATGCGAAAAAGTAACTAAAGATTACACTAGAGACTAACTACCTAGCTATCTTGAATTTCTAAGACAACGCGCGCTGACAAAGGCCGTGACGACCTATTAACTCAGTCCTCCTTTATGGCGATGGCTTTGCCCCGTTATGCAGAGGTATATCCTTACAAACTATGCAGCGACACTTGCCCTTGAACCCTCCTTTGATGCACTGGTGCTCCCTGAGTTCAACTCTACGCAGTTTCTTCTGAAGCCAGCACTCAGACTTGCACAGCCAGCTCTTGCAGAATGGAATCTTCATAGTTAGAGTGGCACAAATGACCTCTGTGAAAAAAAGATTAAAACACAAGCTAATTAATAAGTGGGAAATAAAAGAAATGGAATCTCACTTGTATGTATTCCTGATCATATATAAAATCACACAAAATTAATTAATAAACGAGAGCACAACTGACAGAAAAAGAGAGATACAATTACAAGCAGGAACACGAACCAGCCGAGGTGTAGTCTGCCTGTACCATGAGCACTAGAAGAAGGCAGCAAAGAATTGCTTGTTTCGAATTCATCTTGTTTGATGTATATGGACAGAACAAAATGGTAGCTAGTAGAGCTTGTAGGCTAAAGGGATACACGCGAAAGTATATTTATAGCAGCCGGCATCTGTGATCATCGGAGAGAAAAAAGGATCGCGCGCTAGCTGACCATTCTTGTAGGATCGGACGGAGATGAGTCAAACCGTAACTGCGGTGTGTGCATGCAAAACGCTCGCATATCCAGTTTCAAACGGGTAGCGAGCGAGCAGAGTCGTAGCCCCAAATTAGTGTGTGAGCGGAAATCTAGCTAAGCTAGATTCCTGATTTACGGAGTCTAGCTAGCCCTAAAATCTAGAGGCTTTTGTTATCCGCAGAGATGCGATATCCCTGCAAATTAAATTGAAATGTTAGTAGATGCTTTGACGGGGTACATGCATGCAAGATCATATTGCTTATGAGAGTGATCCCACCACTTGTGAAAAGCGACGAAGAATCAGTTGACCTGATTCGGTTTCTCGCTTTACTCGCATGCTACCACACTCATCTAAATCTGTTCAGAATGTTCTTCATTCATTTATACGTCCATTGATCATTCTGGAAAAAAAAAACAAAGGAGTGTCGACAACCTTAATTTGTACCTAGGTCTGAGCAGTGAGTAGTCTGCATTTTGGGCCGGCTCAAGGGTCCTCCATAGATGTGATCTAAGGTTGTTAGTATCGGGATGCTAGGCAGTATCGTTTTTTGCCCGACAGTATCGGATTGTAGAATCGTATCGTAGTATCGGGATACTATCGGGTTATATATAATACATATTTTATATAAGGTTTGTAATATATAGACTGAATGTAATGATGCCTATTTTGATCAATTAAATTGACTGTTTGCAGATTTAAGTGCTCTAGCTGACATTATATTCAATGCATCTTATCTAAAATAATATTTTATCATCATTGAATCATTTATAGAAATATTTATGTCAATAATTATGTAGTATCGTAGAATCGTAGTATCGGGATACTATGAAATTTCATGTAGGATCGTGCGGAACCTTTCTATAAGATCAGGATACTATGAAAATTTAAGATACTAGATAGGATCGGTATCGTTTTGTCTAGGTAGGACGATACTACGATACGTATCGGGATACTGACAACCATGGATGTGACTATGGAAATGTGTATATGCATGAGAAATCATGCCTTACTTTAATTTTGTTACCGAATTATTTGCTAAACAGTGCATGGCATATGTGCATCCATGTCGGTGAATAGAAATGGTAAAAGAAAACATGAACCACAACTCACTCGGCAAAAAATAGTAGAAAAACTTTAAAGGAAAAAGTTTATTTTACTCCCTTCACCTATTTACTTTGTCCGCTTAAGCCCTCGAGCAAAATTTAGGCTCACTTTACTTCCTCAAACTATTTCATTTGGTTCAATCTACCCCCTAATTAGATTTATCTTTTTTGTTTCTTCGCGTACAAGTTGAGTTTTAATTTCAGATTTTGTCTGTTGATATATAACATAGTTCTCTATATGTTAGAAAAAATATATTAGATTTTTTCATGATTACTTTTCATATAGTTTTATATATCTAAGATCAATTTTGTATTAAATATTCCTAACCTATGAAAATAACCATGAAAAATTCTTAGTATAATCTTTTAGCATAAAACATCATGTTTTGTATATGTTCACAACATTTGATGTCAAATTTCAACTCATACACAAAGAAATAAAAATGAGAAATCTAATTAAGGGGTAGAATGGACCGAATGAAATAGTTTAGGAGAGTAAAGTGAGCCAAAATTTCGTTCAAGGGGTTAAGTGGACAAAGTGGATAGATGAGGAGAGTAAAATAGACTTTTTCCAACTTTAAATAAATCCGCCCTCATATATACGACAACCAAAAATGGCATAATACTCCGAAAAATGAGCTATAGCTAATGCATTGTAAAAAAAAACTACCGTAATTCAGAGTTGCTTATAATATACAGAGAGTAACTCTGTATCCGGAAATTACAAAGGGCAGGATCCCATACGTCTGGTGCCAAAAAAATACCTTATTAAACATAAGGAATTCGATCACACATACATGTATATGGCATGTAGTAGTGGGGGCAAGTATGGACAGTCAAACAAACACATCCTCGCAATGCAACAAATAGTACAATGAGCCATCTACTGTTGGATTGCAGAGAGCCACGCAATGCCGTCAGCAAAACACTTCTGTAATCGCTCCATATCACCATGGGCCGCCGGCAGGGAGACGCTCACCTCCACGCCGCCGCCGATGCCGCCGCGCGCCTCCGCCACCGGCATCGCGCTGCCCTTGACCGCCGACACCATCGCCACCTTGGCGGGCCGGCCCAAGCCAAAGTCGACGTCGTAGACTCGGAACCTGGGCGAGCCCGCCACGGACAGGGTCCCGTGGGCCACGGCCTCTTTGACCCGTTCCACGCAGCCGTCCCACCTGTCCTGCGCCCCCTCGCCCACCTCCTCCTCCACCGCGGCCGCCACCGCCGCGCACGCCGCCCACAGCCCGGCGATGCCCGCGGCCGCCAGCTCCTCCTCCGGCGCCGCGGCGATGGCCGGGCAGAGGCAGTTGCCGAAGTACGCGCCGGGAATGGCCGGCTTCATCAGCCGCGCGCGCTGGTCCACCGAGAAGAGGAAGTGGCTGGTGGTCCGTGCCCCTGCTGCTCTCGTCGTCGCTCGGCAGTAGCAGGACCAGATGAAGCCGTACGTGGCGAGCATCGACGAGCACCGGGGCGGCGTGACGCCGCGCCGCGCCGCCTCGCCGGCGACCGCGCCCTTGATGCTCTGCTGCAGGCTCTGCGGCAGCGTGAACGTGGCCACGAGCTTGTCCGCGTAGGAGCTGGGCGCCTTGCTCACGAACTCGAACCCGTCGTCGGAGATCGTCGGCGGCAGGCTTTTCAGGTAGATGTCGTAGAGGCCCCTTGGGTCCGGTATGAGCGCCCGGTCGATGACTGGGGGCGGAGGAGATGGCCGGTGGTGGGTGTCTACTGCTGCTCCGGCACAGGCCGTTGCTGCGGCCGCGGCCCAGGTGTGGAGGAAGTGCGTGGAGCCGGCTCCGTCGCAGGCGGAGTGGTGGACGGTGACGCCGACGGCGAGGCCGCCACCCAGCAACAGCGTCGCCTGCACGGCGAGCACCGCGCGGCCCTTGGGCAGCTGCGGCACGAGCGGGGCGAGCGCGGGCACCTTGACGGGGCCGTCGGAGGCGAGGTCGTCGACGTGCATGTCGTACTCGGCGGTGGTGAAGGGGACGGCGTCGCCCGGGCGGTAGACGAGCTCGTGGCGGCGCTTGTTGGCGGCGACGCGGACGTGGCCGGCCAGCGGGTAGAAGGCGCGGAGGGCCCGCGAGAGGGAGGCCCTGAGGGCGGAGAGGATGGCGGCGACGTCGGCGCCCGGGGGGAGGCGGTAGAGGAAGGCGCGCTCGACGGGCGGGAGGTGGAGCCACTTGACGTCGAAGAAGGTGAGCGGGAGGGAGCGCGGCGGCGGTGCGGGGGCAGCTGGCGCGACGAGGGCGGTGTCGACAACGCGGAGGCTGCTGCCGGCAGGCGCCATTGTTGTCGTTGTGGTTGGGCTAGGATCGCTAGCCGATGATTTATAGCTGAGAACTGAGATAGAGCAGACGGCCGGAGATCAGCTAGCTAGCTACTCGCACGTGCTCTCTCGCTCCACTGGCTGTGGCTGGTGGGTAGCTGCTAGCTTGGTGCCCTGGTGCTGGTGTTTTGACTGTTCGTTGCGACGAGCGGGCCGGGAGCTTCTTCATGGGGCCGACACCCACCCTAAGCTTCATTTTTCTTTATTTCATTACGCTCCGTCGATTAATATATATACTACAGTATGTATTACAAATGTACCAAACTGTCAAGTTTTTTTTTTTCACTAGATTCGTGCCCGTGCGTTGCTACGGGACGGAAACAAAAGAAAATCTGAACACCATAAGTTTCGCACGAAAGAACTTAGGTCATGCATCGCAATAATCGCCTCATGTATAAACTCATGTTGCCCGTCGCCCATTGGATTCCACACGTAAATCCATAAATATAAGATGGATGACTTAGTGATATATAATTTGTTACGGACTTACATTATGATTTAGAAAAAATAATAATTAACAACACTATCTCAATAAACAAAGTCTAAAATTAACCAATAAGAATGCAAATCATTCAAACTTATTTTTTGTTGTTCTCAATAAACTAAAAATTCAGAGAAGATATTTTTTGTTGTTCCTAATAAACTAAAAAAATTCAGAGAAGAAACGCCTACTGAATCCTAATGGAGCAATACTCAGTAGAACATGCTTGTAAATGAGGAAAAATTAAAAGCACAAAAGACTTATCTGTCTAAATAAATATTCAAAACGCATAAAAAGGTCGCATATCCTTCATAAAGAGGAAGGTTCATTGTCAGTGTACCATTTTTATTTCAAAATATCGTTAAATTACTGTCATCATATCCTCCCCTTGGTAGCTCTAGAACCTTCTAAAATTCACAACACATAAAAATAGCCGAGCACAATTTTATTCAAGATAGGTGCTTAGGTGGAGACTAAACTGAAATGAGAAAAAAAAACAACTTCCTGGGGAATGCTACAAATCAACAAAGCAATGTTGGCACCAATAGTCCAAAAAATATTGTACAAAACATATTAGTGCTGCAGAATACCTTTGCAACCTGGAATACGCCAACAAAAAAAATCATGAGCTATAAGACAAAAATATTAAAGAGTAATAAAATTGATTCTATAGAAAATGCATTAATTCAAAGTTGTTTCTTTTATAGCCTTCTAATATAATCCTCTATATTGTTCCCCATTGCTTCCTGCAGAGTGTCTGGTTACAAAACTACAAATTGTTCCTACATTATTCACTATTGTCTCTAGGTTCGTGCACGTGCGTTGCTACGGGGCAAAATAAAATTTAGAACATGATAACATAATAAAAAAGAATAAGAATATTCAAGCCCATTCCAATGGCAGGAAAATATATATATACAAATGACAAAGTTGAGGAAATATAAAATGAAAAGTTCACTCCTGAAAGGCTGAAACATCTAACAAAAGAGAACAGAAATTGTAGCATAGAGAAAGAAACACTACAAGTCTAACAAAAAGATTAAACCATACAAATATTAAACCAACCGGAAAAATTGAGATTCTCATGTATGCCAAATCCATCACCTGCATCATAAAAAACAAATCCTGCTGCAGCAGTATAGCCAATGGATTGAAGGTGGGTACACCATCTTGGGATTGCAGGTCGGCAGACAATCGCATGGAACCGATTGATTGCAGGTCGGCAGACAATCGCAGGAAAAGTATAGTACACCTGTTCAATACCAGGATATCCTCAATTGCATGGACAAAAATGTGAAACAATGGAGACCAACAATAATACCTGTTGTGTACCTTGGCATCAGAAAGTTCATGCACGACTCCAATCTATTAGGCATTTCCATCAAACGTCTATACATTTCCTTGGTAGGAAACTTGAGACAAAGCATCTATACATTACCTCATAAACTGTGAAAGCAACTTCCACAGGGCCATTTTTGTAGATCTCTGACATTATGTCATCTGGATTAGAGTTTATTCTGTACGCTTAGACACTGAAATGCTTCTTTTCTTGCCAAACTTGGTTCTGCACCTTGCATTTCTTTTCACACACTGCAGTAGGATAAGCAGGTTCACATCCAGGATGCTTGCAACCGACCTGATCGAAATACAGATCGCACTGAAAAAGGGTGTAACGGTTGGTCTTCTGTGTAAACCAGGAAGAAAGTTTCCTGATCATTCATGCATTTCATAGTGTGTGCTATGTTATGAATAAAAATGAAATCATTATTATGTTTCTGAACTCTAAAGAAATATGATTTCTCTCTAGTCTTACTCTCTACCATGTTGTGAAAATTTTAAAATTAAGCATGGACAATGGACGATTACAATCTTCTTATACTACCGCTTACTATTTTGTGAGGGCAAAAAGTTACCGCAGATCAACAACTTTTATGCTATAATCGTTTGAAAAAATATGCTATAATCTTTAAGCATTATTGTCAATGACACACACACTCAATAGTCAGTCAAAGCTTTGCATTAGTAATTGACGTACCATCCAGTTTCCACAATTTTTTTTCTCAGGTTCCTACTGTAGCAGACATAGTGAAGCAAATTTCTTCAAAACAGTAGGATTATTGCAGGAACATACAGAGGCAGTCAAGTTATAGAATGTAGAAGTAGGCTAATACCTAACAAAACCATTTTGAACAAAGTAGCGCCATGCCATGATAGGATAGCCTCCATCACAACCATCACCGCACATAAAACCGCAGCATGCCAGTAGGTCAATTGACTGACAGTGAAATGCTCTGCAAGGAAATGAAACAATAGCTTATTCATGAAAGAAAAGGACCAAGAATGCCAGCTTAAAAATAGTAAGAGAATATCCATGTCTGCTATATTTGCTCAAATGCCCAACAGGAGCCACAATGACCCTGTCATCGTCCACTAAAGACAAAAAAAACCTTGAGCATCTCGCATAATTCCGTAAGAGGTTTAACAATTTCAATTATTATGACAAACTTACTTGATCTGCTCATGAAGACCAGTATCATACAGAATTTGTAAAATCAATAAAGATGAAATGAAGTGTGTCAGTACACATTTGTCAGGCAACTAAAATCAATTTCAGGCTGAAAGGGACTTAGCAGCGAGTTAATGAAATAAACTTACCTAGTATGTTCCCAAGTGTGCTGCAATGACACCACTTACATCTGGCGTCGAACTCCTTTGGAAGTTTCAGTGATCTTGAATAAGTTCTTCAAGGAACGTCAGCCAGCACATCCCGTGGTGTGGGCTTCACTCCAAGGATATGCTTAAACTGCGCAATCTGCAGAAACAGAGGTGATTTCAAGGTCAACAACACGGGGAAACAATAAAATGATGAATGCTTTAAGGATGCAATTTCGCATACAGTATAGTTTGCAAAGAAAGGATTCTCTGCAGCTTGACGAGTTCCAAGCTGCACCCATCCCATGGAACAAACATCAAGCACAAAGTTAAAGGAAAAGTACTCCAATTTCTGACAGGACAAAAAGGAGAGAACAGAACACACCTTATATGACAAGTCCAAAGATTTCCTGTAAAGCTCATTTGCAGGTTCCTACAAACAGTGGAGTGCACATTAACTTCCTTGAAGAGCACAAGAGACAACAGTAGAAACTTGTTTTTGGATGGTCAAAAATAAAAAATCAAAAATAAAATGTTACATAAAGGAACAATGGAAATGTGTATATAAAGTCAACACATACCACATCGACAGTCTTCTGGAAACACTCAGTTGCCTTTACAAAGTACTCATTTGCCTTGTCGGTATCTGAAGTGAAGAATCCATGAGAGGTCTGGGCATTTCCCAAGCACCAGAGTGCATCAGCCTTGCTGGGATCAATTTTCAGTGCCTCCTCTAGCTTGGATTCCGAATCTGCAACAAGTTCCATTCAATTAGTGCCACTTAATCCCTGTCCAGTAAGGCAGTAACATCTAGCAGAAGGAAGAAACCTACACGCATATGCACAAGCTGAACTCAGTCATGCACACAACATAGTCTTATACGAACTCTTGAATAGTAAGTAAAATCCAGCGATGCCTCTTTCATTTAACAATACTACTCCAGCGATCCCATAAATTTATTTTACATCCATTTGTTCCTTGAAATAAATCTAATAAATTTGGATGTGTTACCATTTATCCCGCACTACTCAGCTTCCTTGTATTAACTAATCAAATAGCTGAGTTTTTTAAAAGTTTATTATGTACAAGTATCCCTCTCATCGAAGCATGGAATTATGTACAAGTATCCCTCTCATCGAAGCATGGACATTCAGTCTAACCATCTACATGTCCTAGGCTGTTGATTCTCCAGGTTTGTCCCCACTGTGGTTGCAACTACGGCATCGCTAGTTTTATGCACACACAATGCCAGAGCATCAGCGATTGAACATAGGAGTTCATCAGGGGTCGTACTCACCCCTTTACTGGTAGTTGTTTTCGGTGTCTTTCCTGCTCTACTTTCCTGCTCTATCAGCTGTTCTTCTTTTTCAGCAGCTTGGCTCTGTATGCCTGCGCTTGGAGGTCGATCGTTTTTCTAGCATCTGTGAAATACTTGGTTAGAAAAGAATATTCTAGCAAAATAAAATACAGTATGATAAGTTCCTTTACCGATCTACTTGCTGCAAGCTTGGGGAGGAAGATCCATCGATCTGGATGATTTCGTTCGATGGCTGTGGAAAGCTTGACTCCAAATGTTCAATCCATGGCGGATTCTCTTTGCGAGACGCCCTCTTCACGCGGATGAGGTCCATCTCGGTACAGTCGATTTCAGCATGGAACCGCGAAGCCATGGTCGGAGCTGTGAGCGGGCACATGGATGGAGGCGCGCGTTGTAAGGGGGCGAGACCGTGGCCCTCCGTGCGGGCACCGCAGCGCCGGACCGAGCAGTGGCCGCCGCGGGGAGAGGGGCTCGCCGGGTGGCTCAGACCGGCGACTGCGCCCCGTCCCCGCACACGCCACCAGAGGGGAGGGTGAGGGGGATGAAGACACCGCCGGTGAGGAATGACGCCGCTGGATCGAGGAAGCGGGGGCGGCGGCGAAGGCGGGGGCGGGGCGGGACCTTGGCGTTTGGGCGTACCTCCGCTGGTCAGTATGGCGCTAGGGTTTGGGCGTCGAGAAAGCGGGGGCGACGGCGGGGGCGGGGCCGAAGGGGTGCGGAGCGGGACCTTGGCGGCGTCGTCGCCGGCCGCGGACCTGTCGACGTCCTCGCCGCCGACGGGGATCTCCTGGCCGTACACCTCGTGCTCCTCATCCTCGGCGGTCGGGAGTTCGGCGTTTGACGGAGGAGTGAGTGCGGCGGCCGGGACTTTAGGGATTCGGTGGTTTCGGTTTCACGGCAATGGGGCGAGGCGCGGGGCGGCAAGGACGTGGAGGAGGCGCGTGCCGCGAGGACGGGGAGGAGGCGCGGCCAGTGAGCTCTGCGAGTTCCTCGCGTACGCCGCACGGTGGGGAGGAGGAATTGGGAGGGAGGCGGCGTGGGGCTCTTCGTTCGCGAGAGCATTCGGTGGAGGGAGGCGGCATGTGGATCGCGGCTCATTTGGAAGGCCGGGAACCGGGGCTGTGATTGCGGCGCGACGCGGGCGAGCGTCGGACGAAGGGGCGGAGGGCGCGCGGGGCGAACGAAACGGGACATCGAAAGGACCTACGACGGACAGAAAACAACGACAAAAAGTTCTTTATAGGAGTAGAGATTTGAGCAATGTGCGCTTGCGATCTTCAAACTTATTCAGGTGCCACGTAAGTCTGCTAACTAAACATAATTTGCACATTAAGGCCCTAAACTTATTATTAACTGGTTTAGAAGTTGAATATATTGTCGTATTTGAATAATACTCCCTTTGTCCCAAATTACTATTCGTTTTGACTTTTCTAGAATCATTATTTTTGCTGTGTATCTAGACATAGCATATGTCTAGCTTCATATCAAAAGTAATGAATATAGAAAAGCCAAAACGAATAGTAATTTGGGACGGAGGGAGTACTAAGTTGCAAGTTCCCTTTTCTGATGGATGAAGTTACTGTTTGAAACACAGAATTTGTTGATAACGAAGCAAGTTTAACAAGGTGAATCATTATTACCGGTTGAAACTAGACGTGCAGTGCATCGACTTGGTGGTGGTCTCAAAGGCTGGTGCTGCGCATGACGCCATCAAACTTTTTAAGCAACTGAAAGAATAAGGTCCAGCAGTATTTGCACTGCGCTGTGACATCGCTAAATAACTCAAAAAATAGTGAGAAAGCAAATCAAAAAAAAAAGAGAGAAGGAAAACGAAAAAGCTGGAGTGTGAATATGTATGTGTGATACACGTGCAACTGAAAGCCTCAAACTTCTTTCGCAAAAAAAAAAAAGCCTCAAACTTGAAAACAACACGAAACCACACCAGAAAGCCCCGATATCTCAGTATGCAACACTTTTATGTAGTTTATGGAAACCACTGGAAACCAAACCAAAACATCCATGATAGTTAAATGGTGGATAATTCAAGTTACATGATAGGCCATCTCATTCCATAAAATTATGCATCCACCATTTCAGTTGGTCACATGAACTTTTAACATTTGGGATATGTTTTGATCCATCCCTCAGTTGTCAAAGAATAAATTAAACTGAAACCAGCACAATGCCTTCATAGTTCTTGCGAGTGCTTCTGCACACAATTTATATCAACTAGTGATTTCAGGAAATCATAGTGTAGTGCAGACCAGACTTAAACAATGATTTCGATGTTGAATCACATTAAAATGTTCTCCTCAGTACGCATTTCCTAATTCCTACAAGGCTACAACTGACAGGAAGGTGATTTGCAATCAGAGTTTTTTTTTTCACTGTCACCATATCCATCACATCCTCTAATTCACTGCCTTTGACAGTATAGTGCACTACACATTGAGGCTTAGGTCAATACTATTCATGGTGGTGTCCAGCCCAAATGGAAAAAGGATGCAGGATAGTATAGTGCAGTACACATTGAGGCTTTAGTCAATACTATTCATGGTGCTGTCCTGCCCTGAATGGAAAAAAGGATGCAGGATAACCAACCTAACACGAGTTTTGAAAAAGGTCAGTCATAGTGGCATAATCCTCCCTTCTGGCATCTTTCTGTCAACTGGACCAATTCTGTGGGGTGGCCAGACTAGGTGTGTGACTCTACCCTGCATCAGACCCAGAGGAACCTGCAAGAATAAAAAGTTTAGGGCGTTTAGTAACAAGACCACAAATGACTAAACTCAATTTGCTGTAGTGTGCAAACGGAGTAACATAGAGAGTGTGGCTGGATCGCCCTCAAAAAAAAAAAGAGAGTGTGGCTGGATCATTTTGTTTCAGTCTTTTTAATGATATAGAAACATATGAAAATAGCTAAAACAGAAAAAGGAGGCACTGGCATACTCTTCTTATTTGTCTTCTTATTCTATTTAAGGCTTGTAAGATATCACATATCATAATAAAGCATGAGGAAGAATATCAATGAAAAATGAACAGCATAGAGATATTCAGGGCTTCAACCAAGTTCTTAAGCAAACTTAATTAAAAAAACTGCCGTTCTAATTAATTTGGAACTGCAAATAAGCAATTCATCGATGCATATATCCATCTGACAAGCATGCCACTGTATCACCTAAACTGGCCCAAATATGACCGTGGGCCATGAGTTCATCAACTCTGTTTTGCATTTGTTCCAAGAAGGCAATGCAACATTGTTATATACATAACTAATAGTAGAAAAAAACAGAGGGATACAGAGAGCCATAAAGAAATAGCACTATGTCAGTGCACTCGGATTTGCAATAAGCATATGTGTTAAATGCCTCCCTCCATCAACCAAGATGTCAAATCAAGATCAAGATGCATTCAAAATTAAGAAAGGCACTAGGAATAAAGGAAGGAATTCACTAGTCAATGTTTAGTGCAAAAATTGTGAATTTGGTAACCAAGTACGCAACTGATAATATCTTGTAACACATAGATCGTCAGGAAAAGAGCCATGGAATTAAGGATTGTAAGATATCATATCATAATAAAGCATGAGGAAAAATATCATTAATGAAAAATGAACAGGACAGAGATATTCAAGGCTTCAATAAAGTTCTTAAACAAACTTAGTAACAAACTGCTATTCTGGATTTTCAAATAACTTGGAACTGCAAATCAGCTGTAGTTCATCAATGCTGATATCCATCTGACGAACATGCCATTATAGCGCCAAAATTGGCCCAAATATGGCCGTGAGCCATGAGTTCATCAACTCTGTTCCGCATTTGTTACAAGGAGGTAATGCAACATTGTTATAGACATAACTAGCAGTACAAAAACTGGAGATCCATATAGAGATGGAACTGTGTCGGTACGTTCGGATTTGTAATAATAAGTATAAATGTGATAAATGCCTCCATTGACCAAGATATCAATTCGAGATCAAGATGCCATTGGAGGCAATGCGCTTCTGTGTTTGGGGCTTTCTTTGTATAGGTCGCGCACCCCAGGGGCTAATTAAGTCTTTGGGCAGTAGGTCTGGTCGTTGTGATAGTTTGTTGTCTAACAGTTTGTATTAGGTTTCTTTAACTACTGGGGAGTTGCAGTCCTGCATCCCCCTCTGAAACTTTTTTATCTTCCTTAATGAACGCCGTTCAATAAAAAAAAGATCAAGAAGCATTCAGGATTAAGAAAGTCACTTGGAATAAAGGAAGGAGTTGACTAGTTGATGTTTTGTGCAAAAATTGCCAATTAACGCATACATCATCGGAAAAAGAGCCATGGAAGTAAAACTGTTATCTAGCACTAATTCAATACACAACTTGTTTTCTGCCCCCCTTATTAGGCCCTGTTTAGTTCGATCGAATTCGCGCTCTGTTTTACGCATTGAACAACGTGCTCTCTCTCTCTGCTTTTTCGATTCCCAATGCATTTTTCTACAGTACATTCGATGGAATTCGCACGAACTAAACAAGGCCTTAGAAACAAAGTTTTCTGCTCCATATTAGCAGTGACATTTCGCAACCCCACGCAACAATTTTCTGAAGATGCACTGAAATCAACGTCACCATTAGGTACAAATTGACCACACATGCCCTCCTTTTGCAATGAAACCACCAATCCGTGCAATTTTTCATAGCTAGATAACGCAAGTATACATGTCCAGCAAGACTGACAGGAAGTAGGGTTTGAAATTCATGTGAGCAAGCAAAGCAGTGGGGAATACTTACAGGGCCATAGGATCTCGAATCCAAGCTGACGGCGGCATTGTCCCCTTCTACCCAGCAGTGTCCCACGGGGATCTGCCGGATCTCTTGGTTCTCCGGGACCTGGATCCAATCCCCCGGCAGCGCAATCAACCTCTTCACCACCAGTTCACGGTGGTTACTCGGCGACCTAGTACGAGCAATAGCAGCAGCAAACATCAGGAACCAAGGAACGCCAAAGAACTCCGCGGCGGGCGCGGCGGCGGCGGCGGGCTCACCTGAAGACGACGACGTCGCCGCGGGAGAAGTCGTAGCGGTAGGTGCAGCGCTTCTCCACGAGAGCGCGGTCGGCCTGCTGGGCGTCCAAGGTAGGGTACATGGAGCGCCCGTCCACGGTGACGACGGAGGCACACCAGTCGGCGAAGGTCATGCCGAACACGGTGCCCGTGAAGCAGGCCTTCACGTACGGCCAAGCGGCGCCCAGCACTCTCGCCATGTGCGAAGAGGAATCCACCCCGCTGCGGGAGGACAGCGCCTGCGCCGCCGCTGATGCTCCCGTCCCGTCCGGGAGAACGGGGGTGGCGGCGTGGTAGGGTGTGCTGCTCTGATAGCCGGAAAAAGCTGTGTTTGTTTTACTTTCAACGACCACGACGGCGGCGGCGCAGTCAGTTAGGAATCGGTTTGATGGAGGCCCGATTGTGATAGGAACCAGCGGAATCGCACGGCCTAGGAAGGACGGGTCTGAGATGATTCATATCGGATATACATGTAATCGAATTTAGATGTTACCTTTTGTCATATTTTAGTTTTAATACAGATCAAATATGACTACAGATGTGAATCTTGTCTATTCCTGTCGGATACAAATACAAAATGAAAAGTTCGAATACGGATGATATATGGTTTTATTGAGTCTATTCTTCACGGATACAAATAATATCGGATATTCCACATTTTATTCGAATACGAATATGGTTCGAATATAGAAAAATGATGAAAAGAAAATTTGGATATTTCCATTTAACATCCATATTAAAATCGGATACGGATACAGATACAGATACGGATATCCATATGGACATTTTAGTCGAACACGAATACGAATAATTCGGCTGAACATCTAAATCCATACCTAATTAGGAGCGGCGGTAGAACGGGCCTACTAGATACAATAGTAGAACCAAAAGGAGGGGAGCGCTAAATCCGCCTATCCTATATAGCTTCTGGGAGCCCATTTCTTATGTGTGCTTCCGGTGCTTTAAAATTGGTGCGGCACAGGAGGGCCGTAGTGACGAGGGTCTAGATCAGGGTTGACCGATCAACCCCCAAATCAATGACACGTCATCAAACAACCCGTCGGAAACAAAAACTAACCTCCAAATCAAGCAGACCCGTCCCGTCCGGATGGCTCTGGGCCTGCCCGAGAAGATCCGCTCGCTCGACCACTCTCCGCCTCGCCCGACCAGCCTCCGTCTCGCCCGACTGGTTCACTCCTTCGCGGCTAAGCAACCCCCGAGAGGACTCGCTCGCCCGACGAGTTTCCGTCTCGCCCGACCAGTCTCCGTCTCGCCCGACTGGTTCGCTCGGCGCCGCCCCTTGCTTTTGCCCACTCTGGGCCGTACCCACCTGATGTCTGCCATGTCAGAATAGGATGGGCACCTGTCCATCGCCACGGCGGCCACAGGAGCGCCCGTCTCCTCCGAACAGGAACGCTACAGTCCCGGGAAAAGGACGCTCGCCTGCTCAGTCGATGACACCTGGAGTCCGAGGAAGCACAGTACAAGTCAACCGCGACCCGAGAACCACTCGGAGACGCATCCGAGAAGCCGCATACACCAACCACTCGGACGCTGCCGGCTCCGGGTCAAATGGAACGCCCATTATGTCAACACCAGCTACAACAGTGAACGCCTGTACGCCGCGTACGGCCCGGGACGCAAGACGACGGTGAAGACCCCGGCGCTGTAACTCACTTTGTAATTCCTTCTTTTTACCCCTCCCTTTCCTTATTCCCCTTGCAGCTATAAAAGGGGACCGAGGGAAGATCGATGGGGACATCGAGAGAACACTCGTACACGCTCACACACGTAACACATTGCCACGCATTACACAGGGACTTGGGACCGTTTTCCCTCTCCCGACTGGTTTGTAACCCCTACTACAGACTTGGGCTCGAGAACGCCAGTTCACACTGGACGTAGGGTGTTACTCTCCGGAGGCCCGAACCAGTATAACTTCCTGTGTCTCTTGAGCCACCATCCGGAGCCCTGACACGCGATCATAGAAATATTACTTGCCGGTGGTAGAGAACCCCGACAGTTGGCGCGCCAGGTAGGGGCCTTCGCGTGTCGCTTCACTTCACCAGGGTCCGGATGGCCCACGGAGGCGCCCCGTTGGTGCCGGGCGCTCACCTGCGTTTCGGCTCCCTCGACTTTGTCCTCAGCAAGTCGGAGGAGCCCCTCGTCGGGGCCACCTTCGTGCGCTCCGAGCCCACCTTTGACGACGGCCCCGCCGCGATCCACGACAAGAGGTCCGAGCCTCCACGTGTCGCAACGGGCGCCACTGCCTACGTCGTCGACATACTAGGAGAGGATCTGGCGGCCGCTCTGGGACGGAGTCCGACCCAGGAGCACTTCCGCAACATCTCCTACATGATCACCAACCTCGCCCTCCAAGCTGGAGGGGAGGAGCAGCTCCTCTGGGACGAGTTCCTCGACTGCTACGACGCCATGTACCCGGAGGGACAGCCGGGCCTGCCGCACGGTCCAGCAGCCGCCTCGCCACCGACAAAGCTCAACTCCTGCACCGCGCCTGCCAGTAAGGGCGCGACAGACGAGCGGGACTCGGACCCGCAGTCGAGCCAGGCTCCATCGGCGTTCTACGACCCCACCCGGGAGTGTTTCATGTGCCACACCCTGGAAGTGGAAGTACGGACCGATAGCAGCTCGACGGAGGGCAACCCCCGCCAAGCACCGCCCCGGGACGACCTCGCAGGCGATGCTCGGCGGGCCAGGCTGCAGGAACTCGACGAGGCCCAGCGTCAACTCGAGCACGAGCGCAGGCAACTCCACCACGAGCTCAGGAGAAACGCGGATGGAGGAGCCGCATGCGCACGTGCACGGGATGTGCGCCAGCACATAATCAACGACGACAACAACGACGCCAACGACGCGCCGATCTTCAAACGAGTGTCCCAGAACCTCGCGGCGGCCGCTGTCCTGCTTCGTGGACAGCCTGAACCGGCGACCCCCGAAGATCGAAGATTCCAGGAACAGCTCCGCACACTCCTGGAAACTGCAGCAGTTCAACAAGGGGAAAGCTCCGCGTCACGCCAGCGAGCTCCCAGGGAACACGGCCGGGAGCAGTCCGTGCATCATCTCAGGGTCGCGGCGGATAGAGACGCCCGGCAACAAGACGGGCACCGAGAGCACCGCCCACGCCGAGCCTACAACAGGCGGCGTGGAGGCCGCTACGATAGTGGCGAAGACCGGAGCAGGAGTGCATCTCCTGATCCCAGGGGACCGCGCGCTTTTGGACCCCACGTCTTTGGCGCTTGTTTCCCTCCACGTTTCCGAGCTCCCATGACGGTGCCCAAGTACGACGGGGACACGAATCCCAGCGTCTGGCTGGAAGACTACCGACTAGCGTGCCACGCTGGCGAAGCACAAGATGATTACTTCATCATCAAGAACCTCCCCCTTCACCTTGCCGACTTGGCGCGGACATGGTTAGAACACCTCCCTGATGGCAAGATCGACAGTTGGGCACAGCTGTGTGATGCGTTCATTGGCAACTTCCAGGGTACCTACACACATCCTGGAAACCCATGGGATCTATGCAACTGCCTCCAAAGGAAGGACGAAAGCCTGCGCGACTACATCAAGCGTTTCTCCAAGCGATGCACCGAGCTGCCCAACACCGCCGACACCGATGTCGTCTCAGCATTCCGATTCGGAACCACCTGCGCGACCCTCATTCACAAACTGGGGCGCAAGAAGCCGCGAACCATCCGAGAACTCCTTGACATCGCCACTGACCATGCCGATGGTGAAGATGCAGTCGCTGCAACCCTTGACCGATCCCAAAGCAAGGGCAAGCAGTTGGAGGGAGCCGGCAAAGGCGCCTCCACTCAGGCCGACAAGAAGAAGAAAAAGGACAAACGGCGGCGTGACGGCAACATGGTGGCGGCAGCCGAACGGAAAGTTGCCAAGCCCAGAGGGAACGCACTAAAGGACCACTTTGAGAAGCTCCTCGAGGCCTCATGCACCAATCACGAGGGCCCCGTCAAGCATGCCTTGAAAGATTGCAAGCTCATGAAGAGTTTCCTCACTGGGACTCTGAAGAAGAAAGCCCCCGAGGCGGCCAAAGATGGAACCAGGGGCCTGAACGATGACGACGACGAATACCCCAAGGAGGACGGCGCTGTCATGATGATCTTTGGGGGATCCGCGGCCTGCCCCTCGAAGCGCACGGAGAAGCTGATCCGGCGAGAGGTCTGCAACACGGAGCCAGCGGTGCCCTCCTACCTCAAGTGGTCAGAGGCTCCAATCACTTTCGACCGCTCCGATCATCCCGACCACGTCCCGCAGCCGGGGAGATACCCGCTCGTTGTCGCTCCCCTTTTCGACACTAAGCGCATCCACAAGGTGCTGATGGACGGAGGAAGCGGCCTCAACATCCTCTACGCCGAAACTCTTGACGAAATGGGGATCCTGCGGTCCCGACTGCGGCCGTCCACGGCGCCCTTCCACGGAGTTGTTCCTGGCGTGGACGTTGTACCCCTCGGGCAGATCGACCTGCCCGTCACCTTCGGAACTCCGCGTAACTTCCGGAGGGAGACCCTCACTTTCAAAGTGGTGGGATTCCCAGGCACGTATCATGCCATCCTCGGAAGGCCAGCGTACGCGAAGTTCATGGCCGTCCCGAACTATACGTATCTCAAGCTGAAGATCCCCGGGCCCAAGGGCATCATTACGGTGGGAACTTCCTTTGAGCACGCATTCGCATGCGACACCGAGTGCTTCCAGTTCGCGGAGGCACTCATCCGGTCCGAGAAGCTCGCCCACAGAGCCTTCTCACAGGGACCTCGATATCCCCGAGTCGTCTAAGCGAGCCGCTTGCTCCTTTGAGCCGGCCAAGGACGCCAAGGAGGTCACCGTCGCCGACGATGGCCGCACCCTCCGTGTCGGGACGGCGCTCGATCCAAAATAGGAAAGCGCGCTCATCGACTTCCTCCAAGCAAACCTTGACGTGTTTGCATGGAAGCCCTCAGACGTGCCAGGGATTCCAAGGGAGGTCGCCGAGCACAAACTAAACATCAAGCCTGGCTCACGACCGGTCAAACAGAGGCTCCGACGCTTTGACAAGGACAAGTGCAAGGCCATCGGTGAGGAGATCAAGAAGCTCCTTAGCGCAGGCTTTATTAGGGAAGTATATCACCCCGAGTGGTTAGCAAACCCTGTCCTTGTAAAAAAGAAGAATGGGAAATGGAGGATGTGTGTTGACAATACCGGCCTTAACAAGGCATGTCCAAAAGACTCCTTCCCTCTTCCTCGCATAGATCAGGTGGTTGACTCCACCGCTGGGTGCGAAACCCTTTGCTTTCTCGACGCTTACTCCGGTTAACATCAGATCGCAATGAGTTTAGCCGATCAACTCGCGACGTCTTTCATCACGCCTTTCGGCACTTTCTGCTACTCGTCTATGCCGTTCGGGCTAAAAAACATGGGCCACGTTCCAGAGATGCATGCGTCGCGTCTTCGGCGATCTCATCGGCCGACTGGTTGAAGCATACGTTGACAACATCGTGGTGAAATCCAAGCGCGTCAGTGACTTAGTCCCAGACCTTGCGGTGGTCTTCGAGAAGCTCAGGCAAAACAAGGTAAAGCTTAACCCCGAAAAGTGCATTTTTGGGGTTCCGAGAGGCATGCTCCTCGGCTTTATCGTGTCGGAACGCGGCATCGAGGCCAATCCTGAGAAGATCTCCGCCATCACTGACATGGGGCCCATCCAGAACGTGAATGGGGTCCAGCGTGTCACAGGGTGCTTGGCCACGCTCAGCCATTTCATCGCCCGACTTAGGGAGCGGAGCCTGCCCTTATATCGCCTGTTGAAGAAGTCGGACCACTTCACCTGGAACACCGAGGCACAAGAGGCCCTCGATTCTCTCAAGACATTGCTGAAAAGCCCACCGATCCTGACAGCCCCGGCTGAGGGAGAGACCATGCTGCTTTACAATGCGGCGACCACTCAGGTGGTAAGCGCCGCTCTCGTCGTCGAGCGCGACGAACCCGGGAAAGTTCAAAAGGTACAGCGCCCAGTCTACTTCATCAGCGAAGTCCTGTCCGACACAAAGGTGCGACACCCCCAGATCCAGAAGCTGGTCTACGCGGTCCTCATCGCCAAACGGAAGCTCAGGCACTACTTTGATGCTCACCCCATCACGGTGGTGTCAAAGTATCCACTCGGCGAGGTGATCCAAAGCTCCGAAGCCGAAGGAAGGATAGCCAAGTGGGCGCTCGAGCTGATGGGGAAGAACATCACCTACGCCCCGCGGAACGCCATTAAGTCGCAGGCGTTGGCCGACTTCGTTGCTGAGTGGACTGAGGTCCAGACTCCCCCGGCCTCCATCGAGCACGAGACCTGGGTCATGTACTTCGACGGATCACTTATGAAGGAAGGAGCCGGCGTCGGCCTTGTCTTCGTCTCGCCCCTGGGCGTGCGCATGAAGTACATGGTCCGACTACACTTCCCGGCTTCCAACAACGCCGCCGAGTACGAAGCTCTTATCAACGGGCTCCGCACCGCCCTTGAGCTAGAAATACGGTGTCTCGAGATCCGTGGTGATTCAGAGCTAGTCATCGATCAGGTAATGAAAGAATCAAGCTGCGACAACCCCAAGATGGCTGCGTACTGCCAGGCGGATCCGTGGTGATTCAGAGCTAGTCATCGATCAGGTAATGAAAGAATCAAGCTGCGTCAACCCCAAGATGGCTGCGTACTGCCAGGCGGTGCGCGAACTGGAAAACAAGTTCCACGGTCTCAAGCTCGAGCACATCCTGCGACGATACAACGTGGCGGCCGACACCCTCACAAAGGCGGCCTCCAACCGAAAGCCCGTTCCCAATGGCATCTTCGCCAAGGACTAGTACACTCCATCCGTCCGAGTAGACGACGAGCCGCCAGAGCCTCTGACACAAGAAGCAACAGAAGTGATGGAAATTGATGGAGTACCGGAGCCCAATCTCAAAGATCCGGATTGGAGATTCCCGCTCCTCGAATGGATCGTGCAAGGCAAGCTTCCTCCCGACAAGACTGTGGCTCGGCGGATCGCACGCTGGGCCAAGTCGTTTACTCTCATCGAGGGGGAGCTCTACAGGCGAGGCACCTCCAGCGTCCTAATGCGGTGCATTCCGATCGACCAAGGGAAGGAGTTGCTGAAGGACATCCACGGTGGAACATGCGGACACCACGCCGCACCGAGAACTCTCGTCGGCAAAGCTTTCCGACAAGGGTTTTATTGGCCGACCGCTGTCGCCAACGCCAAGGACATCGTGCGCAGTTGTGAAGGTTGCCAATTCTACGCGCGACAAACTCACCTCCCGGCGCAAGCATTGCAGACCATCCCCATCACCTGGCCTTTTACGGTATGGGGATTGGATCTAGTCGGGCCATTGAAGAAAGCGCCCGGGGGCTGTACGCATCTCCTCATCGCCGTCGATAAGTTCACCAAGTGGATCGAGGCAAGGCCTATCAAAAGGGTCCGCTCAGAGGAAGCTGTCCAGTTCTTCACCGACATCGTCTACCGCTTTGGAGTCCCAAATGCGATCATCACCGACAACGGCACCCAGTTCACCGGTAAGAAGTTCCTCAACTTCTGCGATGCCTACAACATCCGAGTGGATTGGGCCGCCGTTAGCCATCCTAAAACCAATGGACAGGTGGAAAGGGCGAATGGCGTGATCCTGCAGGGGTTGAAGCCACGAATCTTCAAGCGCCTCGAGAAATTTCGAGCAAGGTGGGTCCCAGAGCTCCCGTCCATCATCTGGAGCTTGCGGACCACTCCGAGTCGCGCTACCGGCTGCATGCCTTTCTTCATGGTTCACGGGTCCGAGGCGGTCCTCCCGACAAACCTCGACTACGGTAGCCCGAGGGTTCGAGCCTACGACGACGAGGGGAATCAGGCCTCTCTAGAAGACGCCATCGACCAGCTGGATGAAGCACGCAGCGTCGCCCTACTCCACTCGGCCAAGTACCAGCAAGCCTTGCGGCGGTACCACGACCGCAACATCAGAAGCCGGGCGTTTCAAGTCAGCGACCTGGTCCTCCGACGAGTCCAAAACAACCGCGACCGCCACAAGCTGTCGCCACCGTGGGAAGGCCCTTACATCGTCGACCAAGTCCTCCGTCCGGGAACTTTCAAGCTCAAGGACGCCGACGGCCGAGTTCTCTCCAATGCTTGGAACATAGAGCAGCTACGTCGCTTTTACCCTTAAAAGTACCTGTACTTTTTCGCTTACGATAATAAAAAGTGCTACTTCGTTCCGAGTACTTTATAAGCCTGTGGTCGTTTTCCGAAACGCACCCTTCGAGCTCCCTAAACTGAGCAGTGAGCAACCCCTCCCCACGCAGGGTCGCCCGCCGCTCGGGGGCTCCACCCGGGGCACGGTGCCCCTCCTTTTTTCGCAATTAATCAAATGAAAACAAACGATCGCCCCCGTAGGCGATCAGCGGTACACTTTTGAGCTTAAGGGAAAGGAAAGACCAGCTCGTGCGGCTTTGTGATTGCGCCCGTCCAAGCTCCGAGTGCCTACGACCCCGCGGCTACGGCGCTAGACTTGCGGGCAAGATCCAAGCTCTCGGACTGACCTCTTTTTGTTTTCTGAGAACGATAAGGGAACAGCTCCGACTAGTTTTTGCTTTCGACATTTTAAGCTGCTGCCTATCATTGTTCGACCTTCCAAAATGCTCGGGGGCTGCGAGTCCGAGCGGCACCACTGTGCGACTATGTTAGGCCAAACTCTCGAGTTCTTACGCCCCTGCGGCTACGGAACAGAGCCCAGCCGACAAGGTCCTAAGCCTTACCATCTAGACTCATGGCCCCAAAGCACTCAGGAGAAAACGAAAATGGCAGGCAGCAGATAAGTGCACAAACTTTTTAACAAAAGCAAGTCCTTAGCAAGGGAATGCCCTCCAGGGGGAATTAAGTTCATTACATTGCAAGATAAAATGACTAAGTCCCCCTAAATTTTGTTCTTTTACAGCCCGAGGTCTCTCAGGGCGACGGCGACAATCTCATCGGCAAAGGAGGAGGACTCGGCTTCAATTCCATTGTACTCATGGTCCTCGTAGCCGGGGGCCCATCCACCTCGCAGACAGTCCCGCTCTATGCCCGGGTAGTGCGACAGGAACATGGCAACGATCCTCCGCGCCACACTCCGTGTAAGCTCCGAGGCCTGCTCCCGAGTCCTCCCCGGAACGAGGGCGACGCGCTCCACCAGGGACAAGCCGCCACCGACACCGAGCTCCCCCAGCAAGCGCTCGACGGCTTGAACCAGGGCCTGGTGGACCTCAGCCTTCTCCTCAAAGGCCTTCTGAGTCCGCTCGACCGTCTCCCTTGACTTCCGGAGATCCTCAACAACCCCTGGAGAAATTTCTTCGGTTGAGCCATCGCTAAAGAAAGAAAACGAGGGAAAGGATGAGGGGAAGCACGATACATACTCATCATCTCCTCCTTCAGGTCGCGGCCAAGCTGCACCAGTTCCTGATTCGTGGCGAAGTCCTTGGCGACCTCGCCTTGCTCCGACTTCAGATCGGCTTGCAGGTCGGCCTTCTGAGCTCGGAGGGCTGTACCAGCAAACAGAGTCAAGCAACTCACAGCCACTCGGAAAACAGAGGGAAGAACAATTCGCCAACTAAAAGGACTCAGAAGGACAACTTACCAATGATCTCCTCCTTCCGCTTCCGAGCTATCTCCCCGAGGCGAGCCCCCTCATCACGGGTGGCCTTAACCTTCTCGGCCAGGTCGACCGCCTCATTATTGGCCTTTTTGAGGTCGATGGCGGCGTCCTAGACGTCCTTTTGGAGATCCACCGCCCTCGCCTTCAGGCCCTCGTTCTCCTGAACGGCGGCCTTCCTCTCCCGACCCGCGGCCTCAGCTGCCGTCTGTGCCTTGGCCGCCCTCTTCTCGGCCTCCGCCACCCTTGCCTCGAGGGCGACCTTCTCCCCCTCGGCACGGGTGAGCGCTTCTGCCCCAGCCAGCTGGGCCGCGGCCAGCTGGGCCTCAAGCTCCGCCTTCTCTGCCTTCATCTTGTCGACAGCATGCCACAGCCCGGCTTCTCGACGGAGGAACATAGATTTGTCCGAGCTGCGCTTCATGATTTCCTGCACTCGGAGATAAAAAGGCAGGGGTGAAGCGGTGAGACACTGCCAAAAGCGGCGCCACCTCAAAACCAGAAGGAAAATGGAGAAACCCGAAACTCACCGGGGCGGGCTTGATAATCATCTTCTCGAAGGTCTCCTTCACGTTACGAAGGCCCTCCGCGAGAGTCTCGCACTGCCCCATCTCCGATCCGTCGTCAAGATCGAAGAGGACACGCCCTGGGTCTTGGCGGTCGACCCATCTCAGCCGGCCCTCGCACGGCAGGTTCGGGTCATCCTCAATGGATACGAGGGCCTTGAAGTTGTGGTCCATCGTCATCAGACCCGGGGTGTCGGTGAAGGAGTCCGAGATCCCCCTCAAGGGACTCAATGGCCTCACAGGCTCCGAGCTCGGCCCCCCGGTGGAGCGACCATCGACTCTCTAGGGGCTATCCTCCGACGAGTCCTCGAGCGCGTTGGCCTCCGATGGAACCCCCCCGGAGGTGGTCTCGGGGGCTCTAGCAGCCGCCGCCGGCAGAGTGGCGGCAATCGAGAGGGCCTCGGACGCCCCCACCTCCGTCCTCTCGGGACCAGCCGTGGTCTCTGGAGGGAAAGCGGCCCCGCGACCGTCTGACCTGGTGGCGATCTCCCCGGCACCGGCTAAGGCAACGTCGCAAAGAAGAGGGACCTCCCCTGCCCCAGGACAGCTCGCCACCTATTGAGGGGCAGGGAGAATCGGCCCCACCAGCTGTTGCTCCAGCTTCGCCTGGTACGCCGCGAGGTCCTCCTCCGTGGGGACGGTTTGCGCGACGCCCAGGCCCGCCGGGAGCACCCCTCCCAGGCTGTCACCACTGCCCTGCGAGGTCTCCTCCTCTAGGGAGGGCGTCTCCCTCCGAGTGGTCTCCTCGGCCCACTCGACCGAGGGCCTTGGCAGCTATGTTGGCGCGGTGGATGGGGCATCGGCATCCGGTGCCACCCGGCGCAGCTTCTTCTGGGGCGCCACCTCGAGCGGCTTGTTGGCCCGGCTGGAACCACAAAGATCAAGAAACCCAACTAAGGAAGAAATTGATCACAAAAACAGGAACTACTCGGAAAAGGCAAAACACGACTTACCTTGCTGACACGGCTCGGGACCGCTTGACGCTCGTCGACGTCAAGTCCGATGAGGGCGATGGCCTCTTGGTCCCCGACAGCGTCGTCAGGACGGGGACCGTCTGCGGGGTGTCGGCATCCCCACCCGAGTAGGGCGCCGTCCGACCGGTCGGACCTCCTCCCTCAACCTAGGAAGGGCCTGATCCCCCACTGCGGCCTTCGCTGGGACGGAGGGAGTCCGCCTCTCCCCCACAGGAGGTGCCGACGAGTGGCCGCCCCCAACGGGGCTCACCTGCCCGGCCGGAAGGGGCATCGGAGGGGCGTCTTGCCCTCCACCTGGCGCCCTCGCCGTTGAATGAGCCAGCGGCGGGCGCCTGTCCTCCCGTGGAGAGGGCCTCCTCGGAGAGCGTGACCCCCTGGGTGGCAAACCGTCCGATGGGACACGCTCCGATGGGTCACGGCTCCTATCCCGACGGGAGGGGGCCGCGCTCCGACGGGAATCCTTCGGCTCCTCGGACACACGGCGGACGGGCGGGGGCGTACGGTCACGCCGCTCGCGTTGGCTGTGCCCGGCGGACCGGTGAGATCGGCCCGACCGGGAACCCCCGTTCCTCTCTACGCCCGGCTGCGACGACCTCTCGCTCCCACCGGACCTCGGCTCCCGTGCCAGAGGCAGGGACGACGCCGCCACAACTGCCCCAGGCTCCGCAGAGGGCACGCTCTTGTCCCTCTCATCCTCGTCATCCTCCTCCTCCGAGTCCCCCTCCGCGGGCTCCGACTCGGGATCTTCATCCTCGGAGACATCGTCGCCTAGTCTCCTCCTCTTGGCCCGGTCGGCGTTCCTCGACCTCTTGGCCACCTCGCATTGCTTCCATCGTTCCCGGCGCTCCTTCTTCTTCTTGTCCTTCTTGGCGGCAGCGCGGTTCACCGCCCTGTCTTCGGGAAGTGGCGCCCGGGAGAAAGTGATGTCGTTTCCCTTCACTTGAAGAACTCGGGGTTAGAAAGGCGAAAAGGAACGCAAAGTCGGATTCGAGACAGGTGATAGAATCCTCACGATGGCCTTGGTGCCGGCGTTCGGAAGCATCGGTAGAAGACGGGGTGGCGGGTACTCGAGTTGGGCCTTCCCTACCGCTGCCGCCACCCGGCGTTGCACCTCGGCAGCCGAGGGAAGGGGATCCGCCGTCACCGTCCCCACGAAGGGGGCCTTGTCTGGGGATCGTCTCCCACATATGGAGGGCATGCCGCCTCAACGGCACAATACCTCTCGAGAGGTACCCGCCGATGACCTCTGCTGTGGACACATCCTGGGCCCGGAGCCGGCCGAGAGCCTTCCATGCGTTCCTGAGGACCCTCTCCCAGTCCTTCTCGGGCCCGTACGACCACTTCTCTGGCGCCTTCTGGAACCATTTCCCGGTGTACTCGGGAAGGGGGTGGTTGGGGTTGTTCTTGAGGTAGAACCACCCGGGGTGCCACCCCTTGTTCGAGCTCACAAGGGAGCCCGAGATGTAGTCGTCCGACCTCCCCTGCATCATCCTCAGCGAGGCGCACCCAAGCGTCGCAGGAGTGCTGTCGCCGTCGGTCTGCAGCACGAATTTGAAGAAGTACCTGAAGAGATCCCAATGGGCCTCCGTCCGCAGGTAGCCCTCGCACAGCGCCACGAATGTCGCCATCTGCTGGATCCCGTTCGGATTGAGGTGATGAAGCTCCAGCCCGTACTCGACCAGCACCGCCCGGATGAACCTCCCCGCGGGAACGGAGAACCCGCGCTAGTGGAAGGCGACGAAGGAGACGACGTACCCGGGCGGCGGCCGGGGAAAGTCCTCCAACCCCGGCTTGATCCACTCCTTGGCCCTCCGTCAGTGTCGGGAGCATTCCTCCCTTCACGAGCTCCCCCAACTGCGCCAGGGTCACGGGAGAGCGCACCCAGTTCGACATGATGGGTCCACTGGAGGAGGGAAGTGAGAGCTCGGGGGAAGGATTCGAGTGCGGCGGCGACGGCGAGATGCGAGCGCGGTGGCAAAAGGCGCGAGGAAGATGCGAGCGTGGTGGCAGAAAACGCGAGAGGACGAGCGCGGCGACGACAAGGAGGACAAGAGCGCAGCGGAAGGCGAAAGGGCTGTGGATGGAATAAACCCTAGGCAGCTGTGGCACAAGGCAATAAAGGGGGAGGAGGCGCGGCGCGGGGCGGCTGCATTAAATGCGTGGGCCCACCATCAACACGGCGACGACGTGCGCTCGTCGCTTCAACTGACTGCCTCAAAAGGCACGCCCCCCTCCGCGCGGCGCGAAGCGGGCCATCGCCTCCGCTCCCGGCCCATCAATGGTTGAGCAGGGCTCCGGCCCAACAAATCACCTTCTCAACTAAAGCCCGAATCCTTCACGACCCCGACAACCTCCAAGATAAACTACTCGGCTCCACTAGCTTCAAAGTCTTAACAAGAGTATCCACTCTTCCCAAGGCTCGGGGGCTACACCCGGCGGGTGCGCTCGCGCGCAACCCACCAGAAGAACCACAGCTCAACACTCCCTCGCAGCAACTGAACCTGGGCATGAGTCCCTAACTCCCAGCCAGGCTGGGGGGCTACTGATGAGGGTCTAGACCAGAGTTGACCAACCAGCCCCCAAATCAACGACACGTCATCAAACAACTGGTTGGAAACAAAAACTAACCTCCAAATCAAGCAGACCCACCCCGTCCGGATGGCTCTGGGCCTGCCCGAGAAGATCCGCTCGCTCAACCACTCTCCGCCTCGCCCGACCAGCCTCCGTCTCGCCCGACTGGTTCACTCCTTCGCGGCTAAGCAACCCCCGAGAGGACTCGCTCGCCCGACGAGTTTCCGTCTCGCCCGACCAGTCTCCGTCTCGCCCGACTGGTTCGCTCGGCGCCGCCCCTTGCTTTTGCCCACTCCGGGCCGTACCCACCTGATGTCTGCCATGTCAAAACAGGATGGGCACCTGTCCATCGCCACGGCGGCCACAGGAGCGCCCGTCTCCTCCGAACTGGAACGCTACAGTCCCGGGAAAAGGACGCTCGCCTGCTCAGTCGATGACACCTGGAGTCCGAGGAAGCACAGTACAAGTCAACCGCGACCCGAGAACCACTCGGAGACGCATCCGAGAAGCCGCATACACCAACCACTCGGACGCCGCCGGCTCCGGGTCAAATGGAAACGCCCATTCCATCAACACCAACTACAACAGTGAACGCCTGTACGCCGCGTACGGCCCGGGACGCAAGACGACGGTGAAGACCCCGGCGCTGTAACTCACTTTGTAATTCCTTCTTTTTACCCCTCCCTTTCCTTATTCCCCTTGCAGCTATAAAAGGGGACCGAGGGAAGATCGATGGGGACATCGAGAGAACACTCGTACACGCTCACACACGTAACACATTGCCACGCATTACACAGGGAATTAGGACCGCTCTCCCTCTCCCGACTGGTTTGTAACCCCCTACTACAGACTTGGGCTCGAGAATGCCGGTTCACACTAGACGTAGGGTATTACTCTCTGGAGGCCCGAACCAGTATAACTTCCTGTGTCTCTTGAGCCACCATCTGGAGCCCTGACACGCGATCGTAGAAATATTACTTGCCGGCGGTAGAGAACCCCGACACGTAGGATCTTCATCTCCTTCCCCCGACAGATTCTCACGTGGTTGAAGCTTCGCTCGACGCCGTTTCTTCTCACGCGTGCCCTGTTCACCGGCTAGAAGCCTCGAGGGGTCAGAGGAGGCGGGAAGTGGGTGGGGGCTGCCGATGGCGAGGTTGCCGCCGGCCGCCGGGTGGTGGTCGAGGTCGGCGGACCCTTAAGGTTGGGTTCGGGGTTGTAGATGGGGCTCCCATGTCTATCGGCCATAGAATGGAAGGTCGAGGGCGGCTACAGAACTGACGGCGGCGACAGAACCGACGGCGGTGACGGTTTGGCCGGCGTCAGGGCGATGAGGGCAACTGTGTTAGGGAGGGCGGAGTCAGTTGGGTGGCAGCAGACGTTGGGTGGGCAGCGCAGCGGTGCCCCAGCCGCCGCCCAAGGTGGTGGTCGAGGCGTCAGGGGCGGGATGGCATCGGGGAAGTGGATGATGGTGAAGCTAGAAGAAGAAGAATGAGTATATGGGCCGGATGGGCCAGGAGCCAGGAGCTAGGAAGCTTACCTGGTTTCCATGCACCATTTAAGAGGGCCCGCTAAATCCTAAGAGTAAAATACATGGGCGGTCTTTGAAATTTGTCTCGAGATGTCATCTAGGTCCATGAACTCTCTAAATGCATTTTTAGATCTCCGAACTTGTTTAGATATATCATTCGAGCCCTAAACTCTCAAGATGCATCTTCGGGTCCTCGAACTTGGCTCAGTATATCATTTGGGTCCCTAAACTCCCAATCACTATTAATTAATTGCATTTGAAACAGGTGGTTTATTAAACTATTTTTTCACTAGATCATTTAAAAATCTTACCACTAAGACCATTTTAATTTAAATTAGCTTTTATTAATAATACTCATCATGGGTGAATGAAGACCATTGGATTATTAAAAAATCATGGTGGATATTATAGTTTTCTCGTTTAACATGAAAATATCTACGCTAATCTCAAATATTTTCCACTTACTAACTATATTTTGTATGCATTTTATGTAACTTTTATATATTTAAAGTAGAAAAAGCATTTTTCAATAAATTAAAGTAGCAAAACAACATTTTTTATTAAATTAAAATAGCATATTGAGAGTTTAGGGACCTGCATGACACTATGAAAAGTTTATTGACCTAAAAATGCATTTTGAGAGCTTAGGGACCTATATAACACCCTGAAAGTTCAAGTATCTGAAAATGCATTTTAAGAGTTTAGGGACCTAGATGATACACTGTATGAAATCATCTTGAGAAGGTGTCTCTATGAAGAGACATCTATTCACAACAGTTATCTCATCTATCAGAAGGTACCTGTTTATTATTTTTTTATCTTTCCCCATAGCCTTATCTTCTACCGGCCTATTCGCATAGCTGCGCTGCATGCCGAGGTCGCCTCCGCCCACTGGCAAATCCTGCAATTTCTTATCTCTATCTCTATTTCTATCTCTATCTCTATCTCTGCCTAACACTAAAGCACGGACTGTTTCCTCCGTCCGTCGTCCACCGGTCCGATCCAATTACGTAACGTACTAACGGTGCCTGCTGTGACTTTTGTCGTAGAAAACCAGCCGTTAATGTAAATCAGAGGCCTCCCCTCCCGCGGCGGCCACGCACTTTTGTTCCCGTGAACCGGCCCCTCCAGTCCGATGCAATTATACGTAAAAACCAGGAGTAAAGAGAAGCAGCCTAAATAAAATAAAATCACACTCAAAGAAAGAATGTTCAAGGGAGAGTTCGAAGCCATGACCACTTGGGCTTCGTTGGGTTTTATGTTAAATACAAACATGTTTAGACACACTCTTTCTAAATTTTGACATTCATATTCTTTTATCTCCCGTTGCAACGTACGGGCATATTTACTAGTAGAAGAGTAAAGGCACATGCACCTTTTAGAGTTCTGGGGTAGGGATAAGCAGCCAGCAGGCATGAGCCACTATTTCTCGCTTTTCGCGTGTTGTGAAAAACAGAGAAAGCTTTGTCCAGCTTTCTCCCATAAGCGGTTTTGCATTTGTATGTGGTAGAAGGAGCCGGTAAGCTGGAGGTGAAGTCGGTGCACAAACCGTGCCAAAGGGGTTCTTAATCGACGACTTTATACAATGCACTATTTAATTTTTGTTGTTTCATAGGCAGATATTATTTATATTAAAAATAATGAACACATAGTTTATCTAGATAAAATCCATTTCATCTCTCTCCCAGTTCATTTGCTACCATATCATAAAAATGACGACATAATGCTCTATTTTAACGAAAATGAAACTTTATGGAGAGTAGCCTTAGGAGAACTATATCAATAAGGGCCACACTTTGTTTACCTAGGCTGAACAACAACTAATACTCTCTCCGTATCTTTTTATTTGACGTTTTTGACCGGTTTGACGAAATTAAGGTCGTAATGCTTTTACCTTTTTGCCCTTTTGTTTCTCCTCTGGTTTCTCCTCCTGAACACGCCGCCGCTCCTCCTCCCGAACACGCCACCGCTCCTCAGGAACGCGATTGCGCCGCACTCTGCCTCTCCCGCCCTAGACTCTT
Source organism: Alloteropsis semialata (assembly GCA_004135705.1). NCBI lineage: Eukaryota > Viridiplantae > Streptophyta > Magnoliopsida > Poales > Poaceae > Alloteropsis > Alloteropsis semialata. The sequence goes on along the minus strand of CM014276.1, from coordinate 7,448,833 downwards.
TCTCCTCCGAGCCCCACTGCGCCACCGCTCCCTTCGCTGCTGCCCTAGCGGCACCCACCCCCTTTGCTATAGCCCCAATGCCACCCATGTTGGTATTTCTTAACATTTACATTGTTCTGCAAGCGCACAGAAGTACATTGTAGCATTTCACCCAGGAGTATTCCAGAGTATCGTATTTGTTTATCCGTAGGGAAAGTGTTTAGTTAAAGAGAGATGTTATCCGATGTATTTACTAACAACATTATTAATCAACCAGAATCTAATAAGCAGTGGTAAATAGATATAACAATGTAGGGGGTAATATGACACACAAAAGTTCATTGCTCATAGATAAATAAGTCTTAGCTAATAGTTAGTGTACATTAGAAGAGATCAAAGGGTTCATTGTACTGCATACAAATGGAACTTGGATATACAACCTTATACTATACAAGCTCAGTCAAGGGACACATATTAGAGGACATATCGAGGTGTCAAGTGGTTCCCTCATCAAGGGACGACACAAGACTTCTTATCATAAAGGCCTAACATCATCTCCCGAACTTGGAGGATTACAAAAGACGGACAGAGCTGTCACTACCTACCGTCTACCTCTACTAATCCGTGGGGTACTGATACCCTCAATGGTATTCCTCATATCAAACACCATGTTTGTATAAAGAAATACAACTCTATCCATCACGTTAATAGACAAAGCCACCATAAGGCACATTGAGCCAATGTTATAATATACGTCAGCTTGAATAAGGTGCAAGACATAAGATGTATACGTTAAGTAAGTAGAGTAAAATTAAGGCACACAACATAAGTATGAAGATAATTCCATTAAGATAAAAGTCTTACAAGTAAGGAAAAGAATGATAAAGCTGAACTCTAGATCTTACCAAGCCTCCTCCGGAAGCCCTTTGTTGATGGTCCTTATAACAGAAATCCGACCGTCAATAAGCTCAGAAAACTAATAGAGATCAAGCATAACTTAGACATTTGTATTCAAATATTATTGTAGCATGCATATCCGGAATATATTTGAGTACAGGGACCATGGTGCAAAAGATGGTGGAAAATGGGCCCAGGCTCAGGTCGGCCGACCTGGCTAGGTCGGGCGACCTGGCCTGGCACCCATTCGAGCCCAATCTCCCTGCAGGCAAAGAAGCACAACATTGAGTCATCTGGAAGATTGATTCAATGACGGTTGAAAGCAAAAGACAAGATTTAGCTTCAACACCATCACATGGATTGAAGAGCCCACAACCGAAGCTTTGTGCACCCAAACTGATGGTACCCACCTGGAACCGACCTCAGGACCCACCAGTCAGACTCCCAAAGAAGGGTGGACCCGAGAGGCGGCAGGGCTGGGTCGGCCGATCCCCCTAGGTCGGCCGACCTTCCCGCATGGCCGAATCGGGGGGAGGTCGGCTGACCTCCCCGCATGGCCGAATCGGTCCCCCCTTGACTGGTGCATCACTACCGACTTCAGGACAACATCTGGACTGTGTACTAGTTGAGGCGGTTCATCGGAGGGTCGGCCGACCTGGCTACCCTGGCCAACCTGGCCCCACAGCCAAACGGCCACAACCGCCTCTGGCTGGCTCCAACAGCCTATGGGATGCTATAAATACCTGCAAGGGGTGCCGCACTCAACACTCACCAGAAGAAGAGCTCTCCTTTGCTACAAGCTTAGTCTTAGTCTTAGTAGTGATAGTTCTAGTAGTAGATCTTCTGAAGCGCTTCCGGAGGAGTCTTGGTAAGTTCTAGAGTTCAGTTCTTGTATTCTTTTACTTACTCATAATACTCTGAGCTTAATGGAAGTATCTTCATACTTATGTTGTATGCCTCATTTATACTTTATCTACTTAGTATACACTACTTATGTCTTGCACCTTGTTCAAGTGAATATATGCTATGACATTGGCTCAATGTGCCTTATGGTTGCTCTATTTATTAGCGCGATAGATAGAGTTGTATTTCATAGTACAAACATGGTGTTTGGATTATGAAATACTATTGAGGGTATCGCTGCCCCACAGATTAGTAGAGGTAGGTGGCAGGTGGTGACAGCCCTGTCCGTCCTTTGTAATCCTCCACGTTCGGGAGATGATATTAGGCCTTTATGATAAGACGTCCTCCTATCGTCCCTTGATGAGGGAACCACTGGACACCTTGATATGTTCTCTTGCATATGTCCATTATACGAGCTTGTATAGGGTATTGTAGTGTATCTAAATCTCATTTGTATGTTGCCAATGAACCCTTTGTAATCTTTACTAATGTTCTATGACTAACTAAGACTACCATATTGATGAGCAATGAACTTCTGTGTGTCACATTACCCCTTTCATTTCCATATCCTTTACCTCTGTCTAGATTATGGTAGATTAATGATGTTGTAAGTAAATATATTTGATGACACCTCTATTTAACTAAATGCTTTCCCTGCAGATAAAACAAATAACGATACTCTGGAATACTCCCGGGTGAAATGCTACAACGTACTTCTGCGCGCTTGCAGAATCTCTGTAACGTTTAGATTTAAGATAAGGCATCTCTAGTACCATCACTAATCTAAGTGGTGACGCTAAAAAATGCCAACACCCTTCAAAAGATCAACTACTAAGACTATCACTACTAAAACTAAGACTAATCTTGTAGCAAGAGAGAGCTCTTCTTCTGGTGTATGTTTGATGAAGAGGCCATAGCAGGTATTTATAGCTTCCATAGGCGGTTGAGGCCGTTTAGCCATGGGCTTAGGTCAATCGAGGGCAGGGGGTCGGCCGACCCTTGGATGCATCGCCTTTAGGTGTGCACGGCTCAGATGAGGTCTTGATGGCAGTTTATAGGTACTAGTCAAGGGGGGAGTGAAACGGGTGCGAGACGGGGTTGACCGACCTAGGGGGGTCGGCCGACCTGGATTTGCCGCCTTTCGGCCCCATCCTTCTCTGGTAGGCTGCGGTGTGGGCCCTTAAGTCGGCTCCAGGTGGGTACGCTTG